>JAZHYW010020252.1:0-13658 GCA_037355805.1 Ixodes ricinus
CGCGGCGCGATACGCGCTGCTTCGCGGGCACAACCGCAGCGGCAGAGCTGCGCGGTTTCAGATGGTTGGACATTTTTCGCGACGGCAGAACGGCGAATTTGCGCTGGCCATTCACAGTGCGGTGGGAAAGCATGCACATAGGATGACGTCTTCATGCTTTTTTCAAAGCAGAAGACATGCGGAAAACGTACGCAAAGTAACTGGTTTGTTGCTCTTTGTTTTTCATTTCCATTAGTGGGTTCAGCTTTTCTTTTTTCTCGATTCAGTGAACGCGTCAGAACTCTTCGGAAAATTGGGGAGGGGATTGTTGTCCCAGTTTTCCGAATATTTTTGCTAGGAATGTCTCAAATGTTGGGGCATATCCCAATCTGGGGCTGATGCCCCCCCCCCCCCCCCGCCCACCCTGTCCCGACACCGCTGGCCTTGGAACTGTGCGCTTGCAAGGTCAAGTTCCCCTTTCCTCTTCCCTTAATTTTTGTGTCAGAACATCCCCGCATTAGCATTCTTGAGACTTTGTGCTTGGTGGTATAAGGTTTCTTGGCTTCGTAGTGTTCCATATTACCATGTAGGAGGCAGCCATATTTGTTGGAGTCTTTCAAACCGAGGTTTCACCCTCCGCGACGAAGAACATTCAAAGGTAAACAAGGAAATACAACCGAATATATTCTTTCTTTTTCTTTTAAATGGTTATGTTGTTTTAATAAACTAAAAATAAAATAAAACTGAAATCTAAGGCATTTTGATTGTTATTGGATACCGCTAAAATTCATCGTGCGCGTCCGCTTGCTGCAAGCAACGGTGGCATCGGAGCGGCAAAAACAAAATTTATACAAATAAAAAAGAGGAGATGACTAAATGTTAGGCTAGGTGGCGCAAGCTACCGCCGCTACAAAGGGCATAACCATTACCATCCATCTATCCAGCCAGAAACGCTCCGACCCATGGGAAATGAAACCTTACGATTTACGCCGCGGCGCCGCTAGCAGCAGCGATTCCGACCGCAGAACCGCTGCATATGTGAAACGCGCCTAGGGCCTAGTGAGCAGCACGGCTTTTCGGCCGAGTGAGAGAATAGTGCGCATATGCCTATGACGTCTTCCAAGCGCCATCAGACACTCTTAACATCCGTCCCCAAATAGTACAGTAACCTATATCCTGTAAGGGCGGCAGTGTGTGTGCAGAAATCACGCCGCGATTGCCTCCGACGAGCATCTCTCTAGATTGACTGTATTTACAGCCGGCAATGAAGGCTCTAAAAGCAATCGTTACACGAGGAATGGGCATGCTGACACAACGTATGCCGCAGTTGTATAGTTTTCACTGCTGTTTATATGACCGATACTACGCACTAATAAACAAAAGCAAACAAAAAATCACCAAAAAGACAGACAACAGGCAAAGGTAAGTGATAAACTCTGCAAATGGCGACAACGCCGGAAGCAACGCCAAAAACAGGGTGCAGAGGCTAACTCAAAAAAATTAAAAAATAATAAAAAAAGGTTCATTTCGTGTTCTCAGCCTAAGCGTGGGTGCAGTGCCAGATGTGCGGACAAGCCTAATACAGCGCTTGGGCCTGACTTCACAGAGTTGAGTTAGTGACATCTGTAACAAAAACTCTGGCCGGATTTTTTTTTTCTTGTGCTCGTGAATCTAGGTAGATGTGAGGTTTCTATTTAGCGCCGAAACCTGACGACAGTCAAATCGCATTTGTAGATCTTTTGTTGTTTCTTTTTCGAGTCTACCAGCTGCGACGTTTCCATTTCGCGTTGCACGTAAGTGCACCGTGCGAATAAATTGGCTTTGTCCTCCGTCGATACCAAACCAGCTTTTAGGCACCTCCAACACTCTTCCGGTCACCAAACGTCGCCAAAACGTCCTAAATGGAACGCAGCACGAACAAGCGAAAGCCTATTATTTAAAAATATATATATATATTACTTCACAGTTAGATGGCCATGATAAACGAAACTGGTGTAGTTGAAGCCCCTGATATGGGGTCACCTCTCAGATAACGTTCAGAGCTGTACACTCAATAGGAGCTTGCAGGCCGCGTTCCCCCTTCCGCTAAGCCTTCCGCGACGAAGAAGCCGCTGCTACGCCTCCGCGCCGATGGCGCTCAGCGCTACGAGTTCCGGTTGTCGTTATGGACGGCGAAACCACCTGCGAGACTTCCTAATCACTCCTTCCATTTCAGCAGCACGAACGCTGGAAAGGAGGCGAGGAGGGGTTTGCCTCCCTCCACCGTTCACTCTTCTGAGCGGAAAGCCACGGAGGGCTTTGGGACGGGCTCGCTCTGCATGCCTTCTTAACAAGTGACAGGGTACCTTTATATGTGGATGCAACCGTAGCGCAAAAAACCAAGAGGTGACCAATCACGCGCCCCCGATCCTCTTTTCTCTTCTTCATCTAGTCAGTAGGCGGCAAACCTCGATTCGATTTGCTACGGTCGCATCCATGTACACCCGTCAAAGTCTTATAGTTGCGCAGTGCTGTGGAAATCACAGACGGCTGATAGAGCTAAAAGGTCCCTTTAATACGGTAGTTGATCGCAATTGCAATACTCTTGCTTAAAAAGTACCTAATTAGATTACTCGAATACTTGAGAAGCAAAAGAACATACCATTATTGAAAAGTAACAGCTACCTTTCGATGACTTCACATTTCCAGAACATTTTTTCTGCCAGTTCACAAACGGCAGGGTCTTTGGTTCTGTTCGCTATTCGATTAGGATCACCATAAGCATATCTGGATATATTCTAATCCACCAAATTCGGTAATCGATTCGTCTGTTGGAGAGTTGGTCCGAGGATATCTTGGTAAGCAACCTGTCTAAGCAAGGGATGATTATAAAGGGGAGGAAAGGTAGGAACGGTTACAAGTGACTTTCGTAGCTTCAAAAGTATGGTCAGGTGGATCTTGCGACTACTTCTAGGAAATGTATGCAAATAATTACAAAATTTCACAAAAGTGGTATCAACATTTCGGCTACTTGTAACGCTTGGCTTGTACTTGTACGAGCCAAGCTCTCTACCTGCACTTATGGAGTATATAGGCAAGGAACGGACATGACCCAAACCCCGGCACAGGGCGCTCTCTAGCGGCAAATAGATCATATTTATCTGGTAGGTCCTTTTTAGCCGCTGCACTCGGATTAGTTTTGCAGTAAGTTTTGCGCCACGTAAAGCTACGGAATTGGAAACAACTTTAAATCTCGTCGTAATATTGAAGAGGCACTATAGTCTGTACTTCTTTCACCTTATGTTGTACCGCAGCGAAGGCTGAAAGCGCGAGCTCATAGTGCTGGCAGCTGCCCTTGGTACACGAGAGCGAGCCGCCGACATGTGCCCTAGAGCAAGGAGCTCGCGCTTGTAGCCTTTCCTGCGGTACAACACAAGGTGAAACAGAGTATAGAACTGCGCAATTCGTCACAAATGCTTCCTGACGAGTAGGCGGCGACAGCCACTACACTGTTAGCAAGTCCGTGTATTTAGTGAATATTTGGAGCGAAAAACGCGGCTTACACAAATTACCATAAATTTACACGTTGAGTAATGGATAATTCGTTCAAAAACCATGCGAGGTTGTAAAAACGTGTTTTGGTTCGGTTATACACGAGGAGCCGTGCAGCCGACATCGAAAACACACGCATCACTTCCAACGGCGACCGCGCATGCCAGCTATCGAAGCATCGGAATGCTTTGGGACACACCCAGAAAAGGTCCGCGGAAGACAAATGCCGCGGAAAGAGACATGTCTCGGAGATAGATAAGCACCAAAAGCAATTACGGCATGTCGAGGTCGGGGCGAACCCCGCGTTTTCGGCGCTTACCATGCCCGCCTGGCCATTTTTCTAATCGATGGCAATGCGGCCGATGGGGCTTCCCTTATGCCGCTGATGTTTGTATTTATTTTAGGGGTCTTGATAACAGTTTCTTACACTCCACAAATAAAGTTATGGGTGTGAATTACTCGTTCTAAACAGTTAAAATGGATATAAAAGCGTTCCTCGATCTGAACACGTGAAATTGCAGTTGGTTTCGTTTGGGCTTCAACCCTTCAACTGCACAGCGAAGGTGCTGCCGCCTCCATGCAGCCTCCCTAGAATTTACGGCGCTCCGTGGTGGCCAGTGTTACTGCATCTGTAGGTCATCTTTAAGTTAGAGCGACAGAAAAATCTGGCCACGGCGCAACGCCGATGTACGCTGGAAGCGAGAGCCGGTTTGCTTTCGATGTTTTTGGCTGGTCGGAGAAACTCTCGCAGCAACGCACGTTTAACATGGCGCCGGTATTGCTTTGGTTTGACGGGAATGAGGAAGCTCCTCGATTTGCGAACACGTAGCGAATACGTGACCGGAGAAGTGCCCCTGTCATGTTCCCGGGAGACGGAAAGGTATCATTCGTTATCGTCGTGTGTGCCTGGAAAGCGAAGGGAGTCACAGGGTCCACGAGTGCGCAACCACAAGCCAAGGTTCACGACGGCGCTGCGTTGACTTCGGCGATCTCGTTCTGTTCGGTGCAACACGGCAATGTGAAAAAGAGCTGAAACGTTCGTGGTGTATGGTGCGGTGCACACGGGGCGCAAATTGGTTGTTGTGGGGGTCGTCGTCAGCTGATCGGTCCAGCTGGTCCGAGAGGACGCAGCGAGTGTTTTCAAAGTAAATCTTCTCTTAGTTTCGTTTCAAAATGCGGAAGTATCCTGACGGATAGCGTGAGTAAAAAGCTGCGGGTGTTTTCAACAAAATTACGTCGTTTTAATTGAACGGGGGACTTCGGATTATTGTACTAAATCTGCCAGTTTTATGCTTCGTGTGGGACTGCGTTTGCACAGCGACGTGTTCGCACAGCGACGCACACTGCTCGAGTAGATGATTCGGTACCTGCAAACGACCGGTTATGCAGAATTTCAGGGAAACTTAAGTCACCACCGATATTTTCCTGTAAATCTCGTGTGAGTTGTGCGCACATCATGGTGTGAATAAATTGGTGCAAGATTTCCAACGTGCCCACAGATGCATGAACTGAGACCGTTTTTGCGTAGTGAACATAGTGCTTTTTCTTTATTTTGGGAAGAGGCGTTAGTGCATTTATTATGGTAAAATCACTTGAGAGTAAGAAGTCGGAGAGAGCGAGCAAGCTTTCCTCAACTTTGTCTCTTTTCTCTGCACTGCCTAGTTTCTAAAGTTTCGTTTCAGTAGGCGTACCTACTAGCAGGTACAAACTGCTCTAAAGCAGGTAAAAGGCAGTGGAAGTCAGGACGGTGCGGACTTCGTGTTTCGCACTTTTCGCAAGGTTACTGGGTAAATGCTTTTGCGAGGTATACGGAATATGCAAGCGATTTTGTTATGCCCGTCGTTTGCGTCTCTCCAGCAAAACGAATAAGATGATCTACAAAGGCGCAATCACAAGCCAAGATTTACGATAACAGTGCGTTTGTTTCGGTGGTCCGTGGCAGTTGTATTTTACACTGCTTTCTGCAACACCGTGTCATGACGAAGAGCTGGAACGGTCACGGTTTGTGCTGGCCTACCGAGTGCACTTCGGGCTGCTGATGCTCAAGCCTTTCATCCGCGGCTGGTCGCCAGCTGATCCGCTGCTCAATGGTGAGGAAGCGGCGACAGTGACCTTTAGCGCAATGTAAATCCTCGTTCATCCAGTTATCTGAAGTCAAAGTGCGGAAGATGTTCAACGCGTACTGAGGGCAGGAACTACGAGCGTTTGCCTTCCTTTGTAACCGAGCAGACACGAAATAACTGCCTTGCGTACCCAAAATGACAGAAGCAATATGTTTCAACAGGTCGAGTACGTCACCGGGGACGCGTACGCGAGACGGTGCGTACTGTTTAAGCGCTTGCAGCATCCAGGGGTTGTATCAGGAAAACGACGTCAACAAAAGAAGGAGAGCTCGCGATTCAACCGTAATGCAGGAATGCCACGGGCATCAGCGAATTTTCAATGTTCGGGTAATGCGGGGTAATGGCGGTATAAAAAAAAACGAATCAGCCGTTACATCATGCAATGTACACCGGTCGCTAAACTCCCCGAGCCCCACCCGCTCCACTCTACACCGACACGACATACAACATGCGAACTGCATCAAAAACGCCCCAAAAGTGAAGGCGTCTGATCCCGATACGCGTACTGCCGCTAGCAAAGGTGAAGTGTTTGGCGGATGCTCGTTCACAAGAATATATGGTAGCATGCTTTGGAGCGAGGATCATTTCCATTTGTTGTTAATTACATAATGATACTAAAATCGGCACAATTTGTGTTTTTTTTTTTATCTGATTCAAACTAGTCGGACTGCTCATAACACTGGTCCGAGCATGAAAATAACAAAGTCTGAACTTTTCATGGCCGGATTTAAGAATTATTGTTAATACATCGTTGTTTTTCGCAGCGGACTAACATTATGGATTTTGCCTCTATACTTTTTGAATGCAAGCAGTTCCTGCCGCACGGCTGTCCGTTGGGCCTGGTTTTGTGTCTTCTATAAGTCTGTAACGGTCCCAGCGACCAAATAGCTCTCCCGCATATACAGCCGTTTATATACGCCGCGGGGAGAAAAGGTTGTTAGTAGAAAGTGTCGGGCGCAGTGTCGTTGTTGTGTTAGTGTGTAGTGTCGGTACGGTGTAATGCGCGACGAGTCGTGTTGTCTGCGGTTTCTGTAGGGTTGCTGTCAACTCGTGATCGTTTCAGCGCATTAACGGGAGCTCCTGCTTTTTTTGTTCTACCGGCTGCACAGAACCACTTTACCGGTGGCGCAAGGTACCCACCCATTCCATACTTTGCTCGAGTTTTTTTATTTATGTAAGTTCGGTATTCGTTTTTTTTCTTTTGTCTAAGCGGTTCCGTTGTGCCTACTGACGCCACCGACCGACGAGGCACGCAACGTACCTTTTCACGTAGCTACGTCACGCCGCTTGGAGACTTGCACAGTGTGCCCGCTAAAAGACATCCAACAAGAACAAACGCGTCCTGTGTGCTTTCGGTTCGGCTGAAAGGCGCGTGGCTCGCTTCGGCGCTCGTCTCTCGCCTGTTCTCGGCTGCTGGCCGCCATGTTTTATGGGCATCGCTCAACCAACACGGCATCGACCGTGTCTGCGGAAGGCGAACGCACGGGTAGCGTGCTAAGTTTACACGGCACCTCGTGTGTAGGCGAATAACACACATGGCTGCATGTTGCGACGTGTCCGCTATGGGACAACGGTTTACACGTTTGGGCGTGTTATTTTTGCTAACAGTGTAGGTGGCAGCGAAAAGTTAGAGAGCCTCTATTGAGAGAGAAATTTCAGAACTGCTCGATCAGGATAACGTGCTTAATGGGCCGCTGCGCATGCGCACTCGAGAACGATCTTCGACGAAAGCGTTCGCCATTAAGCTGCAAACGCTCCCCATGATTTCAGCTGAACCTCTCTACTATCGAGGCTTTATAGGAGCAATGGTGACAGGAGGCGCACGCCGCCTGCGTGGTCCTTGTTTCGCCATATTACATGAGCGGAGGCCATGCCAAGTGTTCATTTACGACACGGGTGATGTGGCTTCGATGTGGACCGTTGCAGATCGTTCGGGACCCGCATTCTTTTTACTGCATGATGGTACGAGTATAGCATTAATTTTCATTTTTCGGCTAGCATTCATTTCGGGGCAGAATAGAGTTCCTGTATAGGCTCCTCGGGAGCCAGAGTAGCGCGTTGATCCCCGCAGCGCCGTCTTCCTGACGGCATTTGAGTTTGTTCCTCACGCAGAGTGAAGTCGACGAATCGCGGCGCCGCGCGTTCGAGGCGCGGCGCGCGCTCAGACACAGGAGAAGGTACGCCGGGGCACGGGAAACGTCTACTTTCCTGGACGGCATTTCAGTCTGCTCCTCACGCGATCGGGTCTCGGCGTGACGTCATTACCTTGCGAACAACAAGTTCGATGGTGTTGGTAATGACCATGGTGGAAGCTTGAAATCATTGCATCCAGAAACCAGCACTGCCAACCCCGTCAAAATTTAAGTTCTTACGTACTCTTATTTCCATCAATGAGAAATCCTTTGCGCGACGTCAGAGTCAGCATTCAGCCAACCGTGGTAGGCCGACCACAGCGACGCTTTCGATCGCTTACGTCGCCAATAAAGGAACTTTAGGACAGAATAAAGTCCTTCTATCCTAAGAAAAGTGGCGCCTCTCATTGTTGTGGAAATCCTCGGAGAGACGTGCCGCGCGCCACTTCGAGGAAGAACATGGCGTCTGAAATCTTGCCCAGTGCTGCGCTGTGCCGCCATGATCTTCCCAACGGCTGCACGTTGCACGCGCTTCGTGCATCCACGAACATTGCGCTACTTTTGAAACATGAAGGGGCTTTAGGACAAGATTCCTGGTTGGAGAGAGTAAAAACAAAATTGAAAAATAAAGTTCTCTCCATCCTGTGCCTCACGAGGTATAACAGGTTTAAGCCAATTAATGCATTAAAAAATCGTTTAGTTTTTTGTAATAAATGCCAATTGAAGGAAAGAGAAAAGCGCCACCACCCACCGGAACGAGCCTGGAAATCCGCGGGGAATTTATTGTTTTACTTTGTAACATATACATATACACATACCAGGCACGTATCCAGGGGGGGGGGGGCATGGGGCCGGGTCCCCGCCCTTCGAAATCTTCCATTTTGCTGGGGCCTCCTCTCACCCCTCCCCTAGCTCATACAGCATTTTGTCATGGACGGGCCCTCCCCCCCCCCCCGAAACAAAATCCTGGCTACGTGCCTGTTACACACACACACATATACCATAGAAAAACACACACATTTTTCTATCTTGGTTCTTGTTAATTCTTGCTTTTTGTTCTTCTTTAGCTGTTGTCCTTTTTTGTTGCTTTTGAAAGGTTTTCTGGTTCCTGATTTGACGTTCTTCGCTGCAAAGGTCATTATGATGGAAAAGAGTTCTGAGCTGCAAAAGGTCATTATGATGGAATAGACAATCTATAACTATTTATATATATATATATATGTTTTGATATTCATATTTATAAATATTTTACCCCTGCCCGTTTTGATCTGGTTGAGCTTCATGCCGGCATGCGGTCACGTGTATCAACATTGCGTAGCGCACCTTAAAAGACCCCAGGCTGGCAGTAATATTGTACAAGCTAGATTTCTCATTTATAGCTGAGGCACTAGACGCCCATTTTTTCTGAATACCTTCCTGCTGTCTAAACATGCGCACAGCAGTAATGTGCTGTGACTTGAGAAAAAAACGTGATATACACATTTATCATTTTTGACAGAACTGCTCTGCCAAGGTTTTCACATTAAACGACACTAAAACTAGGGAAGATAAAAACTGTGTATCACGATGAAAATAATCCCTGAAGAAGGACCAAGAGGGACAAAAACAAACACAAATCTCCAAACACAAATAGGTGACCGCTGCGCGACAGAAGCATTCCGCCTTGTCCCGTTTCTGAATAAGGGACCTCTTTATTTCCAGTGGGCGCTTGCACCTTTATCTTAACTGCATTATCATTATTGCGTATCACGTTTTTTCTAGACCCCAGTGTCGTTTAATATTGAAACCTTAACAAGGCACCTTGACCAGACACTGATAAATCAACGAGCTCAAACCCAGGCACTGTTATTTTCTTAGTTTCCGCTCCTCCCACCTTCCCCGTATAGCTTTTGCTGGCGAATCTTGACATTCCGGATTCACGATATTTCAAATTAAGTTTTTAACGAAGTAAGAAAGTATACAGCCTTTACTTCAGCAAGGCAGTTCAACAAAAAAATAATTAACCAACTAGCTCCTTCACAACCACTGTTATTATGGAGTTACCACCACCACCTAGCATTGCGACGAACCCTGATATTCCGAGATTCGCCAAAGTTTAAAGAAAGTTAAAAAAAGTAAGAATATCTAGTCCATGAAGGAAGGAAAGGGGGCCCGTTTGGTGCTTGAAATTTTCAGCAGAAGCGACTATACACTTCGTTTCACCATCTGTTCAGATGCAGCCGACGTTGATGGCACCAATTTGACAGCGTTAAAAGCGCACCATAATGGTGTTCGTCATGGTTCTGTACGCCTTCCATCATCGCTAAACCAATCATAAGCGAAAAGGCCCAGTGAGTTGAGCTTTTGACACTGCTTGATTGGTCCCGTTACCTCGTAGAGTAGGCTGCGTCTGTTAAGATCAAACGAAGTATAGACCCTTGCATCGCTTATCACCCGGGCGGAAATGGCTGAGGTCACTGAGCTGTGGACGCGTGCGCTGCGGCTAATATACCGCTCAGCAGAGCAACAGCGCATGCGCAGAAGGCGTTCCAGCAGCCCAGCAGAGAAAGATGGCAGCGCGCGAGAAGGCGATTTTCGCAAAGGTCTATAGACCATTCCATTTAGCGCTCTCTGGGCGGCACCATTTTGTTCGACAGCAGCGCCCTCTCTACACATCCGGGAAATTCAGCGGGTCTCGGTGGGGGTAAAACGAGAGAGGGCACGCGCCCGGCTCCGCTAGCAGACGACAAACCGGGAGGTTGCCGTTCTCCATCTTTGGGCTGTAGCGCGGCGGGCTGTACGGAACATCGAACTCTTGCTCGTGGCTGCCGTTGTGAAGTGGTTCGCGTTTTTAGACTAGTTGTGGCTGCTCCAAAACAGCATATAGCTCTCTGTTGTTCCTGAGTTTGGTAAATAATTAAGTAGCCTATCTTTTTTCCGTTACCTAAATAGCAGTTGAGTCAGCCGGCAGTAATACCCTCAACTACTGCGTATATTGTGGCAGGAGAGCACGTTTTTATTTATTATTTCAGACTTCCACTCATGGTCGCTAGAGGCTTACGCCAGTACAGACTTTGTATAGTAAAAAAGGTACAGCCACCGGATTTACATTTCGCCGGAGAGACCGGCCAATCTGACACAATTTTCCCTATTTTGTTTTTATTTGCATGCAGGTAACAGCATTTGGACCCTGTTAGTCTTTATATCTAGCATAGAATTACACAATAACTGGCATACCAAAATCTGCGCATCAGCGCTTGAAATTTCCAAAATGACGCGTTTTTAAACAGAGTTTATACGCCAGCCGGATGCTAGGTACTGCCCACTCGGCGAAGCAGACGACATGCGGGTGAGAGGGCAAGGGGAGGCATTTTTTTCTCTCTATTACCCTCTCTGCTATGACCCTAATGCAACGGTCTATAGGTGGTATTCGCTGGACGCCATATTTGAGGTAACTGTTCACAGCGCATGCTCAGGAGGAGTTTCCCGTCGGCTTTCGGGCAATCCCTAGAGAAGAAGGGAAGGAGAAATTCTCTTCTCACCGGGACTTTCCTTTGTATGTCCCAGGCTTCCCCAGACGTCGCTATTCTCCCTCTAGAATATTATAGAAGATTAACTTTCCCTCAAAACTCGTACAAAAGCAACTTTCCACTCTCTCTCTTCCCCCCGTGGTCCGAAGGCAGCAGCTATTTCAGCTATGACCGCTAGTGAATACGTTACAACCTTTAGAGCCGAAGTAGGGTGAAATCAACGCCACGCGAGCCTAGAACAACCTGGGTTTAAATGCGTTATTTTGTAAATAGCTTTCGATTTATTCCG
Organism: Ixodes ricinus; assembly: GCA_037355805.1. Lineage (NCBI taxonomy): Eukaryota > Metazoa > Arthropoda > Arachnida > Ixodida > Ixodidae > Ixodes > Ixodes ricinus. Next base: position 11,564 of record JAZHYW010020252.1, read on the forward strand.
GAAAAAGTTTTTTGACATAAAATATTTTGTGGTCAACTTCAGCAAAGTGTTCCTCGAAGCGACGGAAATAAATATACTGTCGAGACCGGTTATAACGAAGTCGGTTATAACAAAATAGCGGCTACAGCGAAGTGATCGCGATTTCTCATGCCGCCTTTGCATTAAGGTGGCGATGCAAGCGAGTTGGTTCATGACTTAAAAAATTGGAAACAGCACGCAAAAAGACGAAGACAACGAGATAAGTGCACAGGAGAAGCGCTGACTATCAACTGAAGTTTTATTAAAAACGGCTCAAACAAGAAAACACCACACAGCCAACCAGCGCCGAAACAACCAATGGCGTGTAGCTCACCATAGCATCTACAAAAATCGATCTCTTTTTGTGCGAGATAGACCGAAGGCTGGCTGACGCAGTTATCCGCGCCAGCTTTTAGATGCGGAGCATCTCTTGCTCGGGTCTATGTCCCGCGGCCTTGTAGTCCGCACTTACACTACGCACGCGCAACTCTCCTCCTTCCCTCTCTCCAACAGCTGCGCATGCCAAATACTGGCGTTACTCGCCGCTCTCTTCTACCAGCTGCGTACACTGCACGTGCGTTCGCTTACTCACACGCGCGCGCACGCGCAACTCCCTCGCTCAGTCTCCTCTCGCTAGTGTGAAAAAAGTAAACGGCGAGCGGCGAGCGTTCCAAGTTTCTCTGCCGCGAGCCGCGACGAAGGCTCGCGTAGGGGGTTACGCTAGGGGCAGTCGGTGGCGCCATCTCTCGACGTCAGCACGGAAGTAACTCTTTCCTCGGAACCAACACGATGCTCGCATCACCCCATGCGTTCCCCTCGGGAAGATGGTGTAATTTTTTTCGATAGTATGCGCCTCAGCACTCTCTTTGCACTTCTGCGCCCCTGTAACGATTAAAGTACCTTGGAAGATGGGATGATACTGGCCAGTCTCTGCAATGTACGTATAAGTGGCCTCCTGTCAATGACCGCAGGAATTTGCATACTCACGCATTCTCTCATTGACGCAGAGTCCCGATTGTCTCGCTCGTCCGCATGACAATGGAATTTTGTAGATGACACCTGCAACGCAATCCACGAACTTGTTGACATGCTTGGCAACTGCGCATGACATCTTGCTACTGCTTGCCTGGTTTACGCGCGGGCAAAGTTGTGCTAATTTCTGAGTCGTACGAAGACACCATTGTACATTGAACCGGTTAGCCACTTTTTAAATTATGTGAACCTTATGTATATATGGGACAACCTGAGGCCTTTGTTTAAGCAACGTTCGGTTCCTGAGAACCGCTCTTGACTTGTTCAAGAGTGTCTGAGAGACACCAAGCAAAACGGACAGAGAAATCCTGCTCCTAAAGGTCGCTTGACCTGAGCTTCATAGCTGTCAAGCATGGCATGGTGACAGGACCTGTACAGTGAAGCTTGGAGGCATGACGTAACAATGTTTCGTTTCTACGAGTTTAGAGGTAGGCGGAATCGTATGGCAGGATTTCCTTCTTGGTTCGCGGGTTGTAGCGCCAACACGCATGTTGCCCAGTGAATTGCAGCCGTAAATCCAAAAACTGCAAGTATTGACCGTCTTGCAGTTCGTAAGTGAACTTTAGGCCTGGAGAGCGGCGCTTGAAAACGGTCATTATATCATCTACAACCTTTGCAAAGACAATCTGCCGACACCCTTAAGAACACCAGATAATCAACAACATATCCGTATATCTTGCCACCTGTTGACGCAATGCCGTTTCCATAGACCTATCGAACTTACTGGTAAATGTCGCATAGCACCGGAGCAACGCTCAGAGCCGATGCAAATGCTTTCTCTCTGTGCATATTAGCTTCCGTCAAAGAGGACAAAGGTGGACTGCAAGTATAGCATTATGAGTTCCAAAACCACTAATCCCCACTCACTGGCATTCTGGAAGCCGCATCTACCATTTTCTTTCAATGTACTCATGCACCGCCAGAACAAGTCTTTGTGGGGCACAGAGTAAAAGAGTTCTTCCACATCGACTGAAACGCTTTTGAGTTGTCGAACGTCCTTACTAAAAGACTCAATGAGGGACTGCGGAGTTTTGACAAGGAAGGG
>JAZHYW010020253.1:0-39629 GCA_037355805.1 Ixodes ricinus
CGCGTATGATGTTCAACTAATTCGATGTCTTGCAATATATATCAACGTAAACGCTCTGATGAAGGTTAATCATAAGGTACATAACCGTCAGACAAGACAAAAATACGCCAAGGTGTGAAACAGATGTAAAGTTTATTGATAAAAAGTATAACAAGAGCAATCAGTCACCGGATAAGCTGGAATGCCTCCCCCAAACGGGCCAGGGATCGATGAGTATCTTAGTATTTCAAACGGTAGCTGCACGAAATATCAGAAAAACAACGAACCATTTGGTTACCGCACATTTTATCAACTCGATCGGGCCTGCCGGCCGTTTTCTACATTTTGTGTGCACGCTCATGCTCTGTAGCTGGAGTGCCACTGCCATGATAGAAAAAAATGTATTTAAGTACGGTAAATGTTACACGATTTTAATTTGATGAGCTTCAAATGATTTGACAGATTACAGCGTCCGCTAAGCGCATGAGCAAATATCGATCGTCAGTGATAATTAAAAAAAAAAAAGAAACATAGTCCAAATGATCATGATGTTTTAAAATCCTGAGACTGGGAAGGAAAATGAAGAAAAATTGTAAGACAGAAAAAAGGGGACAGGGCAAACGTCTCAAACTCAGCTAACAAATTTTATTCCGTTCACAGCTTTTATAGCCATCTCCCAAGGTCACCGTCACCTCTCACCGATACATTTCTCCCTTTCCACAAAGACCTTCTAAACCGCAAGAGTAAACCATTGTACTCTGTACCGACGTTCTGAACAAAAGACAAAAGAACAAAAACCTTCTAAAAGCTAATCTAGAAACTCACACTTCATACAGTGACCTCTTGACAAAAAACATTCCGAACAAAACAGACAAACAACAGCGCGACAAAAGGTTACTGCCAACGCACACAGATAGCTTCTCTTTCCATTACAACCACAAAGACCTTCTAGTTTCAAGACCTTATCAATGTCCTCTGTAAGGACGGTCTGAACAGAAACAAAAAAAGAAAACAGCAACCGTCCAAAACCTAATCTAGACCCGCACGCTTCATAAAAAAATAAATTTATATTTTGAGAAACATTTTTGACTGGCTTCCTAGCTGCATTGATGCTTGACTTACGCAATTTCCCGACGTATTTATTCTGATAGTTTCTTTCACTACACGTTTCATGTCGTTAGATTCTCTGTCTAGCACCTCTGTTCCTGACCAGTCAACTTCACAATTGTTACATTCCTGAATATGTGTAGCCAATTCCGAGTTTGACACTTTGTTTTTCACGTTCCGTTTGTGCTCAGTTAGTCTATCATTGATGCATCTTGAAGTCTGACCTACATATTTGAAACCACAAGCCAACGGTATCTCATATACTACACTTTTTTCGCAAGATACTGACTTTTCACGGTGCTGTTTTTGACATCCTCTATGTCCGTTTTGAAACGGCGTCAGTCTACTCAACTTGAAGTCTGTAGTAAAAACGGTCTCGACACCAAACTTCTTGGCACACGCCTTCAAGTTGTGTGATATTTCATGATAATATGTTATAACAGCTCTCCGGTTCCCTGCTTCTAGCTTTTTCTTCACATCTTTGATATTTATGGACAGTTGTCTTTTTATGAATGCCTCTTGATACCCCGCATCTTCTAGTCTCCTCCACTGTCTCTGTACTGCTTGAATCATGTAATGTGTGCACGACCTATCCAACGCATTTTTGACTAGTGACTTGACCACTCCGGCCTTGACGATCTTTGAATGACAGCTATGTTTGGAAAGCACTGGTTTTTGCGTTATCTTCCCGTACTCCCAGCACAACCCATCCCTAACATGAACGCGTATGTCCAAGAACTGTAGCACTCCTTCTTCAGGTTTTTCCACCGTGAACTGTAGTTCCGGGGCCGTTGATCTTACCAACGTTTCCAGAGATTCTGATAAACCATCCTTAAACGTGCAAATAATGATGTCATCAACATACCTTCTGACGAACCCTACATCTGATGCCATTTCATTCATTTTGTCATACACAACTCTGTCCATAGTGTTGAGGTAAATTTCAGCTAATATGGGCGCTACCGAGGAGCCTATACATACGCCTTCTTTTTGCACATAGGTTTGACCTTCCAATTCTAGAACAGTCGACTGAAGATACAGATCTAGTATCGTAAGGAAGCCTTCTACCGATATTCCTGACTCAGATTGACTCATATTGACTCAGAGATTGACTCAGATTGACTCGGACTCAAATTGAGTTAAAACATCATGATCGCCTTACGCCAGCTCGCCTGCACCTTGACAATTTTTTCGTTAATAGTCCAAATGAGGAGGGAGCGCAGGAGCACGCTGCTCTCCTGATCCACCGTGGGAGTGTAATTCCACCTTTTTGGGAGTTCTGGGATCAGAATTGTGCAAATATAGAATAATTAGAAAACATTTTGGCGGTAACTGCCAATATAGGTTTATTAACACAAATACAATTGAAGGGAACTCTCCTGATTCGACTGACCGCGGCGACCCACGCTGCTATTCTCCGCTTCTCGGAAGGGGACCCTGAAGAATGGACAGGTGACCTCCTTCCTATTGTATTCCCCGGGCTGTTGTGGCATCCGACGACATAGGAAACGTGACTGCAAGGCTCGCTTATCGTCTTCCCGCTCACGTGGTAAAAATACCCGCGCACCTACAGAAGCTACGATTGCAGTACCTCTTGCGTGGATCTTTACTGCCCAATGGTTCCAAAGTCGCCCTAGCGCGGCGTCACCTGTCTCTGAAACTTTAGTGCTGGATGTTCATACTTCGTTTCATACTTAGTATACAAAGCTGTCGAAGCTACTAGCGCAAGCGCGGGGCTTCACCTATGGTTTGGTTGCGAGAGAACGCTGCAAATGATCGGAGAGATCACAGACATGCTCGCGCCAGAAGCCTTTGTCGGCGTTGTACACAAAGCATGAAACAGAGTACAACTCAACTGATTTGTGTAGCAAAATTAAAAAGAAAAAATAAAGAACACGTTGGATGTGAGAGTGTACCTTGCTCTTTTTGCGCGTTGCCCAGCCGCGACGGCCCATTAAACAGATAACAGTGGCTTATTAAGAATCATAATTAATACAAAAAGGGCAGTGGAAACACAGGCTGCGATGAAGGGTTTCTCACCTGATGTGGGCAGCGCATCGCGGCACAGGGCGCTGCAAGTTTGCCATCTGCCGTGCACGGGGACCCAACCGAATGTAACCAACCTGGTTCTCGAAGGGGAGTAGGGCAGTAGCGGCAGACGACAGAGAAACGACCCTAAATTTTCCCCTAATGCTTCACGCGCGCCGCTACATGGTGCGCGCTACTGTCCAAAGCGTCCGATATATCTTCACGGCTATCACCTGATTACAGAAGAAAAGATGGTTTCTTCTGAATTTTTAACTTCACGCATGCCAACGCCCCGGCGAACTCGGACATACCTTCTATTTTAATAACCCATTTCACGACAAACCCATGACGTTCTAAAACTATCACTTGGTTCATGGTTCGAGGCAGAGAGTCTTAAACACGTGGCCCACGAGCTGCGTGCGGCCCGCCACTTTCTGGGATGAGGCTCGTTAATATTCCGCTTCTGTGATGCTCTCGTTCCCAGACCTCGAGCACCACATGCGCCTTAAATAATAGTTTTATTCGTCGATTTATTTTAGCTCGAAAAGGAACTTTGCTCATCTAGGTTGCTCATACATTTTGAACTATTCTGTTTTCTTTAGGGCTGAGTGTTGCTTCGTCTCTATATTTCCTTCTTAGCCTTTCCTTATGCAAACCCACCGGAGCGGCAATAACTCTACTGAATTACAAGTTAGATTTTTTGTTTCTGCAAAAGGCACCTCGGCTACGCAAACTCTCGCGCAGCTGGAGCAACTGCCAAAAATAAGGCTACGAGCTCGGGCTTCTGGCCGCCAAAAATATCTTTAAAATGCACGCATATTCTTATAATGCCGCTATAAAAAACGTCAGGAAAGCAAAAACTGCCGTATTAAGATATATTTTTTATGAATTTTGAGCCGTTCTGCGACAGGAAAGGAAGGGTGTGCTTGGTTTCGTGCTGTATAAACTGTCAGTAAGTTAGTGTTTTAAATCTATAGCAACAGGGTTGGCCCAAAGTAGTCGTATATAAAAATAAGTACTAAAGATGGTTAAACAGTTAGCTTAGATAAAGCAGAAAGCAAGGCTCTAGAAGATATCTAAGGGTGTCGCTGGGACAGTCGGCTGCTTTGCAACGCTAAACACCACAGTTGAATCCGCTCCTCCCTCCCCCACCCCACTGGCCCTCATCCTTTCGGGTGTGGGCTATCTGGCCCTCACAATCAAATCAGTTTGAGCAGCTGGTCAGAAAGCATTGCATGCAAATTCCTCGAAACACTTGGGTAAGTAGTCCCTTTTTCCACTCCTGCAAAGCTTCTCCTTCGACTGTTTTATTTCAAAAGAAGCAATTTCTCATCTACTTTTCCTTACTATAAATGTATTATTACTTAATTGTGTCTTTTATTTAGGAAGTGTTACTTTTTTGGGGAGTCTGTCTATTACTGAAGCATTCTTAATAATATCGCTTATCTTTCTTTGCTGGTTAATACACCTTCCCAATCATTTCCTCTTAACCTTTCTTTTTGGTTAAGCAGAACAAAACAATACGTATAAAAAGATGGCATGCAACTTTTATTTAAAACGAGTGCTCATGGTGGGTATGCTTCGCACGAACATGGAATTATACATATAACATAATATTAGTTATCATTTATGCGCCACAAATACCCTCGTTACCTCCAAAATAAAATGCCATGATTTTCGCGCTTTCCGGAAGTTGCGCTGTTTTTCGTTCAGTTATTGGCGCATCTGCTAACGCTTCTACTCTCGAGATTTTCTCCCACACGGTGTTCTCAGCTCGGAGATGCCTCCCCCTGAGGGGGCCATCACTATCTAGCACTTACCAAGGCTTGTAGTAGACGCCTTCGTTGTTGCCGTTTTTGTCGCCTTTGCTGTCGCTGTGGTTGTCCTTTTTGTTGTCACACGTGTTGTTGTTCCCGTTGTCGTTCTTGTTGTTCTCGTTGTCACTCTTGTTGTTCTTCTCATGGTCGTTCCTGTTGTAGCTGCTGTGGTTGATGATATCACCGTTGCAACAGCTGTGGGAGATTCTACGGGGCCACCATTGTATGGAGGATTGGACACGCCCCCTCCGAAGTGGCGACGTCGTCGTCGTCGTCCAATTCCTCTGTACCTGTTATGCAACGAGCAGAACAAACTCGTTGGAAAGAATTCACAAACCCACAGTCAAGTTGGAGTGACTGAAACTGTGCCAGAAAATATAATAGCCATATAATATGTAGTACATTGAACGAACACCCGCCAAGCACATGGCCACTGTATGTGGTTTGGGTCGAATTAAAAATAAAAGCTTACCCCATTCAATATTCAGTAGATTTCAAAAATGTGACAGAAAGGGGACAATTATAAGACACTAGCAATTTTTTTAAGCAACCTTGAAGTTTTCTGGGAATGTCACAAAGCAACGATCATATGAAAAAGAGCCACGAGATAAACATTCGCAGATGATAACGCAAAGTGATGCGAAACGACAGCGTCAGCTGATTGGACGTTTCGATGATATTGCGTCATGATTGAGTAGAAAGTCCGGTAAATGTTGCGACGTGTGCTGTCTCGCGTAAACCATATCCAATCACTAGAGCCACGCATATCCGTGGATTAGGGCACTAAACTGGCGGATGCGGATACAAGTGGATGAGATATGGCGGATTGCGATCGGATGCGGATGCCAGGGGTCACGGATGCGAACCTACAGCCGAGGCGGCCCATAAACGTGTGCGACCGGACCGTGTAGACTGAATAAGTGAGTAATACTATGAAGTGCATCATCGAATATATTGCGGGAGCAAACTTCTCCTTCACGCAAGAAGCTGCCAATCGGGGTAGAAAATAGTTTCTTTAAGTCCAAGAATGATTTGATTCACACCTAAGATCGCTTTGGAACGTTCTATATCTCTAAGAATGCTGTTCCTAGAAAAAATAAAGAAAGCAGGAGTATCCGTCATCTCTGGAGAGTGTGTTCTTGTTTGGCAGAGAAAGAACGGAAAGAACGGGAAAACGCTTATTGAGCAAAGCAAACCAAAAACGCACAAGCCCACAAGAGAGTAGGAGAAGCCTGCAAGTGGCTTTTTCGCTTACAAGTACGCGTAGATCGATGAGAGCAAATTCGATCCTCTGGAGTGGTTGAACTTGCGTCAGTACGAGTTTCCGCACCTCATTTTTGTAGCTCATGCAGTTCGTGCAGGTCATCCCAGCATAAAGTATATCAACGAAGAAATTTCTTATTAGAGCGGGTTATTTTAGAGTTGAGGCCCCACGGCGGCCATCTTGAAGAAGCGCAAAATTTGAAATTTATCGGCACCGATCCGTGTGTCTGAGAAACTGTGGTTGGCTCGTGGCACCGGTGTACCGCCCTATAGTCCGTTTCACCTCATGTTGTACCGCAGAAGGCTAAAAGCGCGAGCTCATAGCGTTGGGAGCTGCTCTTGACGCACGAGAGCTTGTGCCGCCGAGATGTGCCCTAGAGCAAGGAGCTCGCGCTTGTAGCATTTCCTGCGGTACTTCATAAGGTGAAACAGAGTATAGTCTCATGTTCACGTTGTTCGTTCACCACTTGCTCTCGCCCGCGTCACGTGGTACCAGCGCTGCCCAGGTTGCTCGTATGCTAAGCAAAACAAACCAGCCCAGCCAGCTCATCTGTTGGAGAATGCCAAGTAGGGTCTTCTCTAATATATGCTACTCATCCGCGGTGCAGTAATTTCCGAATGCTTTCGTGCCCGACATCACGAAGTGAGAAGAAAATCTTGCGGACTGAATATTTCATTGTTTGTAAATAAAAAAAACATGATTTCCCGGCATAAACGTTCAGGTAGGCCTTGTAATTGAAGACACAGGTGGACGATGACGTTTGCTTGAGAGAGTAGCGCTGCTTGGCCATTGATTATGTCTGATCCAAGCGATAAATATTTGAAAGGAACAATATGTCACTGATGACTGTTTTAATAAACAAAATTTTAGGGATCAAACTTGCTGGTAATGATTTAACATATTTCTAAGACAAACTCTGAGACTGAAGAAAAAGAAAAGGACTTTGTTTTGTTCTCCTTCGATTTCTATTTTTATCAGTCTCGAAATTTTGTGTTAGAAATCTGCCTCTCAGGGTGCTCATGCCCCGGTGTTGTGCTTTGAGCTAACACATGGCACGGCACGACTAGAGTTAGACAGCCATATTTTCCCGATAGTGGCGTCCCCTATAGGGAGTATTCACTGGACGCCTTATTTGTGGGTGCTGTTTAGTGCGCATGCTCAGAACGAGCTCACATCATTGGGCTGCTAAGACCGGCACTCTTCATGGTGCGGAATGCGCGTTGCAAAATAACTGTGGAAGGTCGCCGTCAGCACGCGCTCAGCATTCGCGCACACAGGTATGGCCGCCAGTGAATACTCCCTATAAGTCGCTGAAGTCGCGTACAGATTTATAAGGGAAATCGTTCACGGGTCTATTTTGCTAGTGTTGGCCTAGCCGCATTGCGTCAGGATGTCATGTAACGACATGGCGTTAGGTGACTTCGATTTCCTCACAAAGGTCAGCAGTAAAAATGACGTCACATGACATGGTCACATAATGTGACATCCCCGGACGTCAGGTAACATCAATTTTCCCGCTGATTTAAGCGTGGGAAATTGTGACGTCCCATCACGTGAAACTGAGACGTTACGCGAATGTGAGCCGTCACCTGAATCGGTGACGTCTCATGACAGCATGACATGACATGAGACAATAAATTCACCACCACATTTAACAGAAAACGGAGGTCACGTGACCTAACTTTCGTTAGACGTAATGTTTGAGACAGGTGATTTTAACGCTGTAGTCGTTAAAAGCTCGTGTCGCCAAAAATCTGGTGTCGGCGTCGGTGGGACAGAAAAAATACCATAATGCAAAGCACGCAGCCACGAGTGACGTCACACGTGGCTGTTATATCATGACCATATCGATGCTAAATTTGGCGCCAAAATTTCCTCTAAATTTAGCTAAAAGGTTTCGCGCTAAATTTGGCCAAAAATATTCCCGCCAGATTTAGCAGAAAAAGTTCCCTCCAAATTTAGCGGGTTCATAAAATATGACGTCACAGCCACGTGTGACGTCAAATGATTTCACGTCACATGTTTCGTGCCAAATTTAGCCGAAAATATTCCTGCCCATATTAGTGGAAAACGTTCCCTCCAAATGTAGCGGGTTAATGAAATCATGACGTCAGAGCCAAGTGTGACGTCACACGTGACGTTAATTGACTTCACTTGATACGTGACGCTGCCAACTAGACCATGCACAAACGCTTGCACGGCTTAGGAACGAGGGCGGGTTTATATTCGAAGGCTTCGCGAACGTGGCCCGATAACACAATCGCGTTCCTCTCTTAAGGGAGAAGCTTAAGAGTCCCCGAAGTTCTTTCAAGGGGCCGTTCAACGATATTGTAGAGGAGTTTTTCTCGCTTTATACAAGCTTACTGGAACAAGTGGGTCCGAGGCAGTGTTGTAAACGTTCCTCAAGAAGAGGAACGGAACCTCGTTTTATCGTTCCTCTTGATTTTTGGAGCGCGTTCCCGTTACAAGTTCCATCTGCGAGAAAGGAACTCGTTCCCGTTACAGCTAGAAAAAAGGAACGTATCCTTACATATACGTTAAATTTGTATTTTGCTAATTACTATATTTAGTTAGATCAAACCAAGTTTCTTTATCTATCCCATCCAATAGCAACATACGAATTTGAAAGCCGTGATGGAAGGATACCAGGAGATGAAAACAAGCCGAAGCAAGCTTAATTTGTTGATATATTCACTTTTAAAAATATAAGCGTTTTGCCATATTCATGTTTGTGGTGGGTTATGCCGACGAGCCAAATGTACTGTTTCACGACATTGCACGAGTGTTTTACAACAACCTTACACATTTCACTCTAACAAAGTCCCGTGTTCGAACTTTTCAACAGTTGCTTCTCGATGCTGATGTCCGCAAGACGAGCGAGTACGAGAAGAGTGCAGATGCTTTTGGAATGTCAGTCTTGAAAAATAGAAGTCCCTCTTCGTGAACGTTGCATTCGTTGTTCAGTTTGAAGATGGGGGACAAGTGGAGAGTGAATAAAGGTTAATCTTTGTGCATCTGCCCAATGATTGGGATACAAGTGTGCGTTTGATGTCTAGTAACCTGTTCTATTGGTGCAACGTGGTTTCTTTGTTGAAGTTCAGTGATGGTAGAGTCGGCCTTAGATTTATGGTTTGTATGAGTATTCGTGGAAGCAAAGAAGGTAGCTGAGTTTGACACGTCCTTTTTTTGTCTTTTCCTTTGACTAAAAGTTTTGCTTTTTGTACCGCAGTCTCTGGCACTGAAAAGAGAACCAATGCCCACTTGCTCTCTGCACCCTACTGTTACCAAGCGAAGACCCCACAAAATAAACCTAAATAACAAAAAAATATTAACGAGATCCTGCTCTTCGTAAATATATTGTTTTTATTGTTTCTTTTTCAATTGCCCTCTTAGAATTATAGTAAAAATTACGCCACCGGACGAAGAAAAGAAACGCCTTTCCTTCTACCGTTCCCTTTAAAATGTAACGAGTTCCCGTTCCAGTTCCATCGATGCAAAATGGAACGGCGGCGTTCACTTCGTTCCTCCTAAAAGGAACGCGTTTCAGAGAATGCCGTTCCTTGGAACGCCGTTCCGTACAACACTGGTCCGAGGTACACTCGAACGCAACGGCGCTGACCATAAAGCTACCTTGTTGCTGCGTAATTTCAAGAATAAAAGAGGACGTTTTCTTTCAGGTTTGTACTTCGCAAAACTCAGCGATGTGGCAGTGGGGATCACATTGTTGGCGGCGTTGTCATTTTTTTTATTTCATAATTTCTGTCGTCAACATTTTCATCCCCGCACGACGATATTTAAGTGCGGATCACACTACGGGCACGAGCACTGCGTGAACATTCGATTAGTGGTCGTAACCATCAATGCCTCGACATGAATTCCGCTTATGATCATGCCTATTCGCTCCTCTGACGAAAGTAGCATAACGTTAACAATGCGCGGCACTCAGCGCTTGCCTTGGGCTCTGCCAACCCAACCGCGTGGCAGCGATACAAATTGGCTGTATATAATCGGCAAGAAATCACGTGGCCGCTTGTTCTGGTTGAGAGCTGAAAGAGCGAACGCTGCTCGGTATTTTTGAATTTTTCCTGCGGTTGCCCTATTGCGGAGAAAAGAAAACGATAAGCTTGTATTATGATTTATGAATGCCAGTGAATAATTTTGAGCTCTATTTACTAAAAGTAAAAGAATTGTTTATTCGCCATTTTAAAGCGTAAAAGTCATTAAACGCTTTTATGTTTTTTTAGATAAATTAAGGCTCTTCACTCTCCGACACGGATGTTTCATGTCAAAACTAAGCTATTTATTCTAACTACAGAATTTTTCGCATTATGGAACTTTCGAAAAAGAGGAACACTAGCTGCCCATCCAATTTTCTTCTGGCAGTTTGTACGATTTAAATAAGTTGTATAGCCCAACGTTTTTTTTTGTTTTTTCGCAGCCCTTTGCTTACCGAAAGGCGCGAAGAGGAGTACACAACAGAATTGTTCCGGCGATCAGGAGCCCGAAGATGATCACCACAATTACTAACTTGCGTCCCCTGGCATAAAAAGATATACGATACATTCGTGTAAATATATAAAAGTGATATATCAGTGATATCTCAAATTTGCTCTGACTAATGAATCATATAAGAGATATCATTGAAGAGTTATGGTTACGATAAAACCCATATATAGGGTGTCTGCAGTGACGACTCTTGATTGAAAATGGACCATAAATATTGATGCCTGCACGGAGTAATCTAAACTTGTCGTCAAATGTGTGCATTTCACAGTTCAGTTTTTTATTCTAAAACTACAAACCGTCGCTCTCTTTCTGCTGAATAAAAGGCCAAAATAACTTGACAGGGTCAATAGCGGGCGGCGACGCAGACGGCTCAGTCGAGCAGCAGGGCGCGTTTGGCGCACGTATTGATTGATGGCGCTGCCTCCGTATCAGAGTACTCGAGACGACCGAGATTTAGTAAAATAAAGATCTTTTGGTAGAGCACGTTTGGTTTAAAAATAAATTCGGATAAAAAAATCAAAACTTGAATTAAAAACAAAAAAACGAAGTTGCATTGCTACGGCGTTTTTGCCCCGTCACGAATTTCGTCTGCCTGACGTTTGCTTTATCGCTGGAGACAGGTGGCCGAGTGGGCTACCGCACACCAGCTCGGAGCACGTGGCAGCGGATGAGTTCCGCTGCAGAACCCAGAGATCATATGTTCAATCCCCACCCCTGCCCGTTCCGATCTGGATGAGCATCGTACCGGCGTGCGGTCGTGAATCACTACTGCGTGGTGCACGTTAGACCCCATATTATCGGTTGTACCGCACTGGTTAAATTGCTCATCTACCGCTGAGACACCAGACGCCCACTGATTCAGACTAACTGTGACGGAATGTATTCCTGACTTATTCGGTGCTGTGCGTGCTGGCAGGTGGGTGCGTGTGTGTGTCCCACCGTGGCGTTCGCGCCAGATTACGAAGAATCCTTACCTCGCGGCCAAAGGCAAAAGGAAAAAAAAAAAAGAGGGACGGCAAAAGGGGTTAGCCATTGCAAGCCTTCGAACGAGGAAAAGTGTTTTGTAGCTGTCTGTGTAGCGCAATCAAGCCGAGTTGATATAAAACCACATGTGCCGGAACTTGTGCTGAATACTGTCTCTCCTGGACGTCGGACCCCAACGACGGTGTATGTGCAGCTCCTAACTAGAGTTTTCACAATTGGTGGCAGCGGTGGGATACACACACACACACACGTGCCCGCACGCACAGCACCAAATAAGTCGGGAATACACTCCGTCACAGTTAGTCTGAATCAGTGGGCGTCTGGTGTCTCAGCTGTAGATGAAAAATTTAGCCAGTGCAGGTACCACCGCGCCGCATGCACCTGCCGATGTAATCCTTGCCAGTATTTTGGGGAAGTCATGCCATGTGTACTTAGATGATGTGATTATATACAGCCATGACTTTGACCAGCACCTAGCAGATGTGGAGTCCGTGCTGATGAGGGTTCCGGGCAGCGGGTCTGAAGTTGGAACCCTCCCAGTGTCAGTTCTTGAGGGAGGAAGTGAAGTACTTGGGGCATATCCTCTCGATGCAGGGTGTTAGGCCTGATCCTGACAAGCTGAGCTGGTGAGCTTGATTAAGCAATGTGAAAACGCTCCGGGCCGGCACAGCAAGTGCTATCTAGACAACGAAGGTTTACTGTGCCGACGAGAGGAAGACAGGGGGACGAAACCGGAGACATCGCGCGGCCGCGTCGTCGTTCCGGTTTCACTTCACGATGAGCTGCTGACAACAACGCACGATGCTCCTTACGCCGGACATCTGGGAGCACGGAAGACGACGGAGAGGAAGCTTTCTCGCGACTACTACTGGCGCACATGAAGCAGGACGTCAAAGTTCACTGCGATCGCTGCGGCACCTGCTCTCTGCGGGAAACTCCGAAGGGCCGCAAGCCTGCGCCATCTACAAATATTGGAGGAGGTCTCAAAGCCCTTCCAACGAACGTCGATGGACATCATGGGACCCCTGCCCCTGTCAACCCAGGGAAATCGCTACCTGCTTGTTTTTGTTGAACCCCTCACCCGGTATGCCGAGTGATTCCAGACTTGTGCCTATCTCAAATACTCTACTCAAGATACTGTATTTCAAATACTTTTTGAAGTATCTTGGTATCTTGCAAATACTTTTGATCGAGAGTATTTGATACTCTATCTTAATTACATTTCTGAGTATCTTGTACTCATTATCTCAAATACATTTTTGACATTCCGCCATTTTCCGAGTTTTTCGGTATGAAGTGGCGTGGGCGTGGCACGAGCAAACGTGAACATTCTTTCGAGCAACCAAATCCTGGTGCTAGCTCCGATTAGCTACGGTGACTTTGATTGAGCTCGTGAAAACATCGCTTTTTGCCGATTTTGATTCATATTTCATTTCAGCCCAAAGCTCGTACAATGAAGGTTTTCCCCTCGCCTTCCCAAAGGCGCCTTTTGTTTCCTAGAGTTTCCCCCCAAAAAAATCCTCAAACAAAAGGGGTGGTTTTACGGAAGTAAAGATTGCCACACTGAGGCTCAACGCAGACCGGGAAACGACCTACGACAACAATGCAGACTTGAGCTTCAAAAAAATAACAAACAGAAGAAAATGAGAAGTGAACACAAAAATAAGACTTTTTTTTGCTTGTATATTTGACAACGCTACTGCAAAACGTCGAGGTTTTTTTTTTCTTTTCTTTGTGTTGTCAGTCCGGCACTTATTGCTCTCGCGAACACTGCCTGTAAACGATCATTGTTAAGCAGAGAACAGGACAGGAAATGAACTACGAGCTGGATGACCACTCAAAATGCCAACAAAGCGTCCCCCAACGTTGAGTGCCTTTCTGAACGCAACCTACTTGAAGGTGCGACCACTGCCGTGGCTATTATGTAGGTTCTTTTTGTTATCCATTCACTCATATCCGTATCCCAAGTTCGTTTATAGTGAACTCCCATATAGGGAATATGGATTGTAGTTAAACGATGCGTCTAAGGTGCGCCGCAGGACGTGATATTCAGCGATGTCACTATTGGCGAGGCGCTTTGTCCCGTTTGTTGTCCCCACACCTCGGTGTTTACCCAACACAAGGCCTGTGCACGTGCCTACAGGCCTTGTGGGAATGTCTATGTCATTTTCTTCAATAAAGCGCGGGGCACAGTGTAATGTAAAATACAAACAATAAACGAAGTGACGTAAATGCCGGATATCTCTCGAAAGCAGTCGTCAGAGGATGCGAGCTTGACCCACTTCGGCTTTTGTGCTGAGCTGAGGACCGTGCATGCTGCATTGTTCATGCAAGCCGGAGTGGTAACAAAAGAGCCCCTCCTCCTCCCTCACCGGAAAACACGAACTCTCAGCCGAACGCTGACGCCGCATTCGGTCATGTCAGCCGAGCGCTGAGTCATTGTATTTGTTGTCCCCATCCGTGTAGTTCTAAAGTTAACCGCTTGGGGCGCCACGGTCTGATCTCCTCCCCAAAGCGACCTTTCTTTTTGTCCCAGAGATGTTTTGTAACATTATCAGTGATATTGCCACGCGCGTTGCAGAGCGAATGCGTGTCCGAATGGTTGCCGCGCTTGGCTCTCGCGCGGAGGCTCCGGGTTCGATTCCAGGGAGCGGACTCCTCTTTTTATTTATTCTTTCAACTTGACATTCTCGCAAGTTGAAAACCTTGTCGTCTGATCGAGTTACGAATGTTCTACGCGCCGAACGTTCTACGCCGAATGTTCCAGAAATCCACGCGGGTACAAAAGGTGCTCCGTGTGGCGGTCCAGAGTCAGTCTCGCCCCAGCGCTCGATCCTGCTGTTTCGCCGACATCGACGCCTGCGACGCTAGTCTTTCTCTATTTTGTTTTGGGCACAAGTTCGCCCCATTAAACGTTTAGTTTCTTCAGTTATTCGCCGCCTCATCATTTTTCATTCGTGACAATATCCTGCTCCTTATAATATGACTGCATAAAATAACCGTACGATTCTTTTTTTTTGCCGTTTTGTGTTGTTGCGTGCTAATAAACCACTCTGGTAAACCAGATTTGCGCAGCTGTATAATTGTCGTTGTCAATGACGTCGATACAAATTAAGCAATGCGGAAGTATCTTCAAAAGTAATTGAATTACATTTCTAAGTATTTGTACTCTACTCAAGATACTTTACAGTGAAAGTAACTTGAGTAGTATTTTAAATACTTTATGAAGCAGGTATTTAGTAACTTAACTTAAATACTTTTATCGAGTATTTCGTCCAACACTGGGTGATTCCCATGCCCGACCAGCGGGCGGAGACCGTGGCCCGCCTCTTCGTCGAGCGCGTTGTAATGCGCCACGGGACGCCTCAGCAACTTTTAACCGATCGTGGTGCAAACTTCACGTCAAAGCTCCTGCGAGAGGTATGTGATCTCCTGGGAATCCAGAAGATTCTTACAACGCCTTATCACCCCCAGTGTAATGGAGTGATGGAGCGCCTCAATCAGACTATCAGTGGAATGCTGGGTCACTATGTGGCCCGTGACCAACGGGATTGGGACGCATGGGTGCCTTACATCACCTTCGCGTACAACTCGGCAACCCACGAGAGTACAAAACAGAGCCCCTTTTTCCTTATTTATGGCCGCCATCCCGAGATGCCATCAGCCCTTTACCAGTCGCCGACAGGAAGTTACGGCACTCTAGATAACTACAGAGATGAACTGCTTCAGCGACTCTCATCCGCCCACGAGTCTGCACGCCTGATGCTGGCTGACTCTGCCGAAACAAGGAAACACCTATTCGACAGGGACGCCGCAACTTCGAGCTTCGCCGTGGGTGACGTCGTGTGTATCAACAACTTGGCCGGCGTCCGTGGGCTCGCCAGAAAGTTGCAGCCTAAATGGCGCGGTCCGCTTCGGGTCGTAGAAAAACTGTCGGAGGTCACCTTCCGAGTAAAAGACACTCGAACAGGGGAGCGAAAAATAGTTCATGCTAATCGCCTTAAGCGATATGGTGCCGGAGGCGGTGACCGGGGTGACATTGGGCCTCTTCGGGGGCTGGGCATGCCGAATGATGTTGGGACTCCTACTGCCATGCCCGCCGTTCCAAAGCCCCCGACCCGTGTCCAGCGGATGAGAACAGAGTGGATTCTGACGATGAGAGATCAAACGATTTCATCAAGCTGGCACTCTTGGAGGAGTTGTCTCACAACTCGGCTGCTGCTCCTCCTAGAGCAAACCAACCCGCGGGAGGACACCGCTATGCTTTGAGAAAATACGGACCAGTTGATCGACCTTAATGGACACACGTATGAGGAACCTGCAGGGCCCACCGGGTGGTCTGTGATCTGCGGGAACTTTCTTAGTGTGCTCCTTATTGTTCTGGGTTCAGTGTGTTGTCCCATTCTGTTCACTGTTCTTAGCGACCACATGATAGTGTATTCTGTGCACTTTACCCAGTGTTTCGATAGGTATCCCATAGTGAGTTCATTTCGGTCCTAAAACTAAGTGTCTTTATGAACCTAAACACGAACAGGTGAATTTTGTGTAAGAGAAAATTCCTTTTTTTGTGTGTGGGCGAGTGTGACGGAGTGTATTCCCGACTTATTCGGTGCTGTGCGTGCGGGCACGTGGGTGTGTGTGTGTGTCCCACCGTGGCGTTCGCGCCAGATTACGAAGAATCCTCACCTCGCGGCCAAGGGCAAAAGAAAAGAAAAAGAAGAGGGACAGCAAGAAGGGTTAGCCATTGCAAGCCTTCGGACGAGGAAAGTGTTTTGTAGCTGTCTGTGTCGCGCACTCAAGCCGAGTTGATATAAAACCACATGTGCCGGAACTAGTGCTGGGTACTGTCTCTCCTCGACGTCGGACCCCGACGACGGTGTGTGTGCAGCTCCTAACTAGAGTCTGCACATAGCTTCCGGTTGTTTAAACATACACACAACAGTTCGCTTTTTTGCTGGTCGGCTACATTTTCCGAGTCCACTCCGGAGTCCGGATGCCATCTATCAATACGTGATCCAAACGCGTCCCACCCCTCTAATTCGCCGTCTGCGTCGCCGTCCACCATTGACCCTGGTAAGGTTTTTGGCCCTATTTCTCGCAGAACAGGAGATACACTTTGTAATTTTACGTGATAAACCCGACCAGTGAAATACACCTTTGACGAAAAGTTTAGATTGCTGCGTGCAAGCGCTGATATTTACGGTCCATTTTAGATCGCGCCTGGCTCCTTCAAACACCCTATATTTAAGAAAGAATTGGCACACGACATACATACATACATAAGCAGGATACAAAACTACGTGGAATGTCAAAGGAAGGGATGACTGTTAAAAAAACGCCATGAATTTTATTTTTCCTAACGTATTGAGTCAGCTTTTTACAGAGCAGGGCGAAGAATGTGAATTAGTGGTATTCCAATTTCATTGAACAAACATATCCGAGTAATTAGTCAGAAACAAAAAGACGTTAAATTCCTACCCACGGCCGCCGTGTTCTAATCAAAGGTGTCTGATTGGCCCAACAGCAGATAGATATCGGTAGAACTTCCCGCGTCGACAGACGGTGGTCCGCACTGAAGCCATCAAGTAGCACGTCATTGCAGCGTCAGCTTCGGTGATGACGCAACTGTTGTCCGAGGCTGGTTCTGGAGGTTTCGCTCGTTAAGACTAAAGTCCCTAGATAAGAGCTTCCTACAGGTAGCGACATTCTTTGGAGTGCCGACTGCGTGACGGTGCAGGCTTTAGGAAGCGAATGGCGGCGCACAGCAGAGGTTTGAACTGAACTCTGCCATTTCGTCCCAGCGGAATGTGCTTTGTCATTTTTATTGGTTGTCGTTACTTGTAAAAGAAGTATCAAGGGACTTTAGTTAAGACGCCTTACCCGGCGTAGAATCATAGAGGAACCCGGAGGCCACCTCCGAAGTTCTGCCCGAAAGCATCGGCGGACCTCTTTCGTCCTTTGACAATCCCCGTAACAAAGAGCAACCTTCAAGTATGAGCCGCATGTGAGCGACTCTTCCAAGCGACGCAATGTAGCGATGCGACGTGACAGGACTCGCTGTCATTCGGTCCGTCGAAACTACATGCAAGCGACGCATGTCGCGATAAAGAACAGCGACAAGTGCCGCGCGCCCGCCCGCAGAGGTTGTGACGTCACGAACCTTTTGTGTCCAATGTGGCCATGCAGGCAGAGTTGGTTCATGATTACAACTGGTAACAGCGCGCAAAAACGCAAGGACAAAGGAAGGAATTCACAAGACGAGCGGTGAACTTCAACTGAACGTTTAATGAAAAGAACATTCCGACGTATGCTCTTTTCATTAGAACACGTTGTGAATTCATCCCTTTGTCCTTGTGTTTTTTTCGCGCTGCTATCAGTCATAATCGTTTGTGTTCTATTGGCTCTCTCCCGAGCCACTTCCGGGTGACGTGTCAGCGCAGGCGATATTTTTCGGAAATCTATGAGCCAGTTAGGCAGCGGGCGACAGCGAAGCGTTGACGGAAATCTTGTCGCACGTCGCCGTCGCTTGGTCTGTCGCTCGCCAATTCGCTGACATGTCGTGCAGCCTTTGCTCGCCCTTCAACATCTATGCGCACCCTGAAGACGACTTGCACATCAAAACTGCACGGTTAAAATTTGCAGACAGAAAAGAGACGCGGTTAGAACCAGAAAGTGCAATGCAGACGACGACATGAAGTCGAAAAAATTGTGGACTAAACAAAAAACACAAACAAAGTTTTTGTTGTTTTTATTACATATTTGTATTTTTTAAATATTTTATTGACGTAATAAGTTATTGAGATAATAATACACTGCAAATTCTCGCAGAAAAAGAGTGTATGGCTTTGGGACTAGGAACGTCGTCTGCTATTGCCGTGTTCGAGGAAGCGCCAGTCGTGGTCGCCTGCGATCTTCCTTGTCGCCATCTGTCGGCTGTTAGCGCCAAAGAGACGCCTTTTGTTAGCAGACGGGTGCCGTAGTCAGGGATTTCAAGTTCTTGAGTTCTAACTTATTACTGATTTAACTCTATTCAGTGAACATTTCATACCCCTCATGCACGTTATTCTGCCACCTCTGTACGAAGTTATAGCTCAATACGTGCACAAACCAAATTATGAAGTCCTTTTAAACAGCCTTCGATACCTTCGGTTCGCGCTGTAGAATGACAGAAATATTTTCGCATACGAAACCAACTGGACGTGCGTACTATAAAATTGCAACCTTTTGTTTAACAACCAGGAAGCAGGGACACTTCCTACAAGTTTCATGTTTCGATTTAAATATGTAATATATTAAGAAACTAAATTATGAAAAAATAAAATATATGGATTCGTTCCGCAAGAAGTGTTGAGAAGAACGACGGAATTGTGTCAAGACTCCCAAATGTGGTGACCGAGTATGAGAGCATTATATCGGCTATTTTTATCGGAGCGTTTGGAAACTAATTTTTAATGTCTTCATTTATCAAACAACCACGACAGGAACTTCCTTGGCTATCGGGGCTTTTTGTTCCCCCCCTTTTTTTAACTAAGATATAATCTAGGACTATGAGATACTTTAAAATGACGTGGATATTACTTAGCCACCGATAACATGAGAACGGAAAGGACAAGCTTCTGCATGGCCTCCTGTATACCGACAAACCCTGGCAGATCGCCACGAGAAACGGCCGCCAAAATGGAAAAGGTGGAGCGGGAGACAACGAATGAAAGGAGATCCATGAGACTGGCTCCCCGCTGCGGCGAGACGCCGAAACGCAGCGTCTCATTGCTGACGCGAGACGCTGCGGCGAGACGCGAGGACCCGAAAGTGTGTTTCGGGTGCTCGCCGCTGCAAGATCTGTGCTCTGACGTCCAGGTTCCCCGAGAAATGGCTCTTTGATGCTGTGTGCTACCAGATCCTTTCGCTCCAAATCTGCGACCGGGCACTCTATGGCTCCCTCGTCGAACTGCCAGACTTTCTGAGCATAAAGGAGGCTATGGCTTCAGGCGTCCCGTCTTTAGCGTGAGCATCCTACTCGTCTTCGACATACGCTTGCAGTGTACTCGCGAGCCTCAAACGCTGCACGCGTAGCACAGAGCTTGTGCGAAGGTGGCCTAACGAGGGCCGCGTTGCAGCGCTATGCGGTTGTATCGCACTGGCTGAAACATTGCTCATCTACACGCTTGGGTAGACTCGTCGACGCCATCGAGGCGAACCAAGTTCTAGGCTGTATAAAGACATACGAGCGCGATTCCCGAAGTAAATTTTAAGTAAAGCGCCACAAAAAAACATGCCCTGTTCTTTTATATTTGTTCTTGTGCCTATACGGGTGGAAAATGAGGGAGGGGACGAGACAAGACTGGGCGAGGACGTCAGTACGCCGAAGCCCCGGTTGGAATGATTATATACCGGTACCCGCCAAACGACAGTTGCATCGGTTTGTACTCACTTTTAGAGCGCGCTGGAACGCAAAACACCGGCGTCCGACGTTGGGCGTTCTCTTTGGAAAGCGTTCGCTTATTTGGTAGAGACAAAGGCAGCTCGCTTTGCCGTCTTATCTTGCGCTAAACATTTCAGTCAGAGCTCCGCTCTTTCTCACTCAGTCTCCTCTATCTCCGTCTTTACCCGTAAATACATGCCAGAGTCATGACCGAGTTGACATGAATGTTACGTGAAGTACCGTGCCCCATGTAGAAACAATAAAATATACAAAGATACAAATTAATTTTAAGTTATTTATTTAATGTTATTATAACGTGCGACCAGCCGTGAGGCCAAAGCAGTTTGGGAGGCATTTTAGAATTACCAGCAAACTTCATGTATTAAAGGTGTTATCAAAGAAACCACAGAAATTTTCACTATTTAGAGCATCAGTGGTTTTGCGGCACAATTTACCGATACATTTTACACCACATTTTTTTTTATAAAAGTTTTCATTTTAAACGTTGAGGCGCAATACATTTGTTTTATTTAATTCTAGTAGCGCTATTAGAGTTTCATGTGCAACATAATTATGAATATCAAGAAAGTGAATCCATTGTAGCATTTAAAAAACAAATGAATTAATTCGTGTAAGCACATGGGGAGAACTCTCGCATCAGACTCCATCGGATCTCGCATCGGATCGATAACAGTAGAAAATAAATCGATCAGCATTGCATTCTATTTTGCATATGTCTTATTGCGTGCATGGTTCCCAAACTGGTCTTCCATATTCAATCGTTGGTATTTTAAATGACGCATACGCTGCTAATTTGAGCTCTGGACATGTCAAACTTTAGACTTCTTCTAAATGTCCAAAATTCCCTTAGCGCTTTATTAAAAATATTTTTAGTGTGTGCGTTCCAGTTCAAATTAAATTTCAAAAGAGCGCCTAGGCATTAGTAGTCCCGCGCATACATTAAAGTCACGCCTACACGCTGCAGTTTAAATCTGCTCGTACTTTTGTTTGAATTATGTTCATGTATAGTTGTTTTTTTTAAATTCCATCTGCCATTTGACGCAAGCACTGGTCAATTTTTCTAGCTAATAATTTAATATCTTTTGAATATTCAATGCGTGCATTTCGTAAGTTATGATTGTGTCATCGGCTAAATGTTTCTATTTTAACACCAGCTTGAAATGCGACCCCTGTCACTCATATATAGGATGAACTGCAGCTGTCCAAGAACAATCGCCTAGGCACTCTTGATTTAACTGATACATTTTCTGACACTGCACCATTTAACAGCACAAACTGCTGTTAAACACACAAACCAACCAGATAAGCTTTCACTTAGGAACGATTTTAAGAATTGTTAAATATATATACTTCCTTTTGTGAATGAAATGTAACTTTATATGAAACTTTCATCATTTATAAGTATGTGCTTGGAGTTTATGAAGTAGCTTTAACCTCAGAATTTATGCATGATAAGAATATACTTAATTTCATAAATTAAGATGATGTATAGTCGGGCGAGTTGTTGCACATTGTAGAAATTAAAGCACCGAATACCCGAATGAAAATTAGAAGACGACGTACACAAGCCCTGTGGCGTATGTTGCATTTCTACTTGTCCATCGTGTTTCTTGCGTGGATTAAGCTATGACAAATACATTTCTGGTTCGACATTTTTGTCAAACATAGAGGAGGATTGAGGTTAATTAAGGTGACTACCCTTCGAGGACGGCTGTGAGGTGAGGCCTTTATGCTATGAGTGTTTGTAGAGAAAGAACCGTGGCACAATCTCTGCACAGACGCCGCGTCCCAATATCCTCGCTACCGAAAAAACAGTTGGTCATTACGCGTCTGTTTGCCGTGGACCAAGACAATCTTTGGCGCACCAGACTTCGTTCCTCGATCAACGATCCATTAATTTCGTTGTATATAATGGTTCCCCGGGTAAGGCATCTCCCAGCCATTTTACGGGATTCTCAATCACGGTGGCGAAGCTACAATCAGGGTGTCTTCTCCGTTTGAACTTACCCGCTGCCTGTAGATAGAGTGACATAAAGTAAACGACGTGTTTGTCGCTATTAAGTCTATGCCTTTAGGAGCAGAATGAAGCAGTACCTACCGCCGTCATTCGGAAGAAGCAGGAAGTACGACGGAAGTTTCCACATCGAAGCCTACGGGAAGGTAAGAGGTCCGCAATAATATAAACAGATAATGCGATTGACACAGAGAGCTTTAAACACAAGGAGCGTGGCGGGACCAGTGTATCTTAGCAGAGCGATATTTATTAAAGACAGACTTAGATATTTTGAACATCCGGCGATATGGCCAAAACAGTATTAGACAAACCGCACTCTTACTAAAAAAGGGTCGTATAGTCCTTCCTAAAGGGAGAGAACTTCTTGTACCATGCTCCTTCGGAAGCGAAGAAACTTTCGCCCCCAGAAGCCGGGAGCAAAGTTTCTCCGTCGGCTGCACCTCATTATGGAGACCCCGAACTGAGAAAATCAAGTTCAGTAAGGTTAACGAGACGCTACGTCTGCATGCACGGGGCGAGAGGAGCAGCAAATCAAGGCGTAACACGAGCTTCCCGCGAACTCTATTTATTGTTTATGCCAGTTTCCTCGCAGGTAAAAAAACCTGCGTTTCAAATCAATCACTCAGTCTTCGCGTGCACTTTGTTTCGCGCACTTCGTCTCTTACCTTTGCTGTTCTCTGAGCTGCAATTGCTTCGTCAGCTCGCCACATCACGGAGGAGTGGTTAAACTCATTCCGAAAACCAAAAGCCGCTCTCAAAGAGCAAAATCAGAGCAGCCTACTTGGCTCATTCTTGCACGGTAACCAGAAAATATCGCGAAGCCGATACGAAGGTTAAATCTAGAGATGGGTCGAAACTTTTTCCGAAACAGGTTTCGAACTGGAAACAGGGGTTTCGGAAAGTTTCGGAAGAATGGTCGAATCTCGGTGTATTTCGAATAGGTTTTGGAGATTTTCGGAGCGTGCTAAGGTGGCCAGAAAAGGTAATTAAACGTTGCAACTTGAAAAAAAAATCTTACAACCACAATAAATAACATTTTTAAATATAAATACTTAATTTAGCAAGACGGGGTTGGTAAGATAAAATGTAAGACCAGGTCGATGGTGAAATGGTTTCAATTCCGCAACTTCCATATTCATGTCGTCATTTTACCAAAACAAAGCGAGCAGGTATAGGTGAACGCGATTGTCACAAATCGGAGCGCACGTTTTCATCGTATCTTTAGCTCGACGACGTGTGTAATGTTCGCTCCAAGCGCCGGAGACGTTGCGGTTTACGTTGACGTGGCACATGTGGCATGTGGAAGTGACTGTGTCAGAAGATCTCCGACATCTGTGTTATGCAATGATCCTTCGCGCAGACAGTTTTGACTGGAATGCAAAAGCATGCATTAAGCTTTCAAGATAAGTAATGCACTTCTATTTATTCTTAACTATGCCTAGTGAAACGAGGATAAACGGCAGGGGAAGGACGAATGGAAGATGTACATAGCGCCTTATCTACTTTTTCCAAAGGAACGTACCGAGGGACTATTGTTCCCAGCAGCACGGGCTAGAAAACAAATGACTTTGACAGATATTCTCAAATATAAAGTTGTTTGCACAGTACAGATGAACGAAGTTTGCTTCATTTCCCGTTTCTGCATGCTACAGTAGCGATGTAACTTACTCCTTGATCTTCAAGAAGATACTAGTCCATTGCTTACCCGAAGATGGTTATTGCTCGTGCATCCCACCTAGGCACCTTCAGTACAGAATGTTCGGCTGTAGACCACTGGGAGCGTCTTTCCAGTGTGGAAGAGAAATCACTGATCAGTCTACCGGGAGTCGTGACCGAAATATTTAGGAGGCCTACACGCTACACCCAGATCTCTGACACTTGGACACGCACCAGCTACCATGGAGTTTTGTTTTCTGAGCTCCTGCCGTCTCTTTGGCAGTCACCTCGAGCACGAATCAAGAACGCGCTCGATGAGTCTATATGCCCAGGAGCCTCAGCATTGGATCGTAGAATCTACGAAGATCCCCAACACCCCGCGGACAACCTGGTATGTACTGCTTTAATACAGGATATAAACCAAAAACGGATGAAATTTCGGTCTGTATCACTCAGAACCACTCACAACACCCACAAAACTAAAAGGAAGAACACCACGTTGGCTAAATAGCAACACAACTGCCGAACCTTGGAACAACCGAAATTTCGTCCGAAAAGTTTCAGAACCTTCCGAAATAGTCCGGAAACGGGTCCTCCGAAGTTTCGCCCCTTCACTAGTAAAGTCGCTCTTCACCGAAATGGCAGGGTGAAGCAGGATAATTTAAGGTAGCTATGCTAGGCGGCGCTAAGTACCGCCTAATTCAACTGCTGCAAAAATATGTTCACTTGCTCACGCCACCATGGCGCTTCGGGCACCTTTATTATACACATTTGTACCAACAATGAGCATACAAAAGCATCAGCTGAACATGAACAATTGGCGCCCACTAAAACACGGCGCTACAATCATCAATACAAGAGCACATTAGCCTAACTACTCTACGAGATCTGCCTTTCCGCCTTTTATGATCGTCGCTTTCAGGGTACGAATATTCTCAATAAGCACCTAAGCAGCAAAATTATATTCCCAGCATGTTGATTTTTGCCATTGATGTCATACATCTAAAAGTATTTTGATTGGCTTATGGGATGAATCTCTCAGTAGAGCGTAACCGCTCATGCCGTGATATTTGAAAGTCAATAAAACAAGCCAGCTTTACTCGCGGTTGCAAGCCATATGTTTGCTTTACGCACACAGCACTTCGTAGCCAGTTTTGTTTTTATCGTAGTATTTGTTTTTATATTCGTGCTATTCGCGTGGGGCTGCAACTGTCGCATTGAATTAATTCTTGTGGAGGGGATATTTCACTTAGCTGGAAGCGATGCTTCACGAGCGAAGAAATTGGTTTTCGATCAACATGAATGCAGTCAAAGCCGCGATTTTGCTGAAGGTGTTAAGTGTACGAAGTTACGCCATGGTGAAATCGAAAACATCTAACGCTCATCCCAGTGCGCCACTTGGAGGGCAGTTTCTGCAGGAACCGTGAGTACATTTGTAAAGACGAAAATAAGCGATAGATTTTTTGTCTATTTTACCTACCATGCTCCCTGAATGCTAAAATCCAAACCGCAAGTGTCGCACGTTCCGTAATGTTTCAAGGCTCTTCTTCACCTTCGGGGGAGAGGGGGAGAAAGGGGGTGAACAGCGGAACCTCGTAGACGAACGTCAAATTGGTAACTATACGACAGGAGTTACTGTGTTCCAACCAGCGTTTCAAAATGACTATCCGCAGAATGATCGATTGCACCGTAATACCTCAAGCGGTCTTGCAGCTCCTTGATGCAAAACAGAATGTACACCCAGCCCCTCCGTTCACGACCCGCCCTGCGGCATCAATGCCTCACAGTTTACGTTGTCTCATCTTGCTGTTTCACTGTAAAACGTGAACAAAGAGTCAGATCGGCGACAATTCCAGTCTTTGGTCACAAATCACAACACTGCCATCGCCATGTTGCTGCTATGTTGCTGACACACAGAAATATAAAACCACGTTGATTGGCGTTTGGCAATCGGCATTAGAAAGCGGAACCGAACTCAGCACAGGAGACACGCAGGCACCCGGCAGCAAAACCTGCCAGTCTGCGGCGCATATTCCGCAGTGTTCATAACGTCGTCAACGCCAACACATCGTTCCACAATGCGAGGCGGCCAGCACACTGTACGCTAGCGCTGCTGGGACTGCACTGAATCTTCGGTGTTTGCTAACAGGTTCGTTGGCTGGCTTGACTAAATTAGTGGCAAAAGCTAGTAATGGACCGAATCCGCCGAACATCAGATTCGGCCAGTTCGGCACATGCGTAACTTTCAGGTAGGAAAGTACGGCAAAGATTCCGCAGAAATTCGGCAAATCTGTGCGCACAGTGAGAACGCGACGGGGCCATGGATTGCTGATGGACGCCGTGCGGCCGTGCGGTTACCATCGTACGGTGTATTACAACCAGCGGTTACGGCGAAGTGTGGAGGTAGGTAACACGAGGACTCGGGGTTCATAAGTCTTTGCGAGTGTGGTTCTCTTCAATATTTTCTGCCTCAAGAACAGAAGTTCGACCAGTAATTTACGCATTCCACTCCGCAAGTCATAAATGAGTGGTACAATCTGAATACGAGTGATTTTCTTTTGTCCCTTCCGAGTGATGCAACGAGTGTAGTTGAAGCATTGACTGACAACTATAATAAAGCACTCCTCGCAATTATACAACAATCGTGTTTTCGGCTCAAAAGTAGATTTTTGCTAAAAACAAAATAATATTGCGTTTTAATTAGCGTTATTTCGTCGTTTTCACGTGTCTGCGCAAAAACCAAACATATAACTACCATGCTTTGACGTTGCACATCCGACGATTCATAACTCTTCCCATCTACTTAAACGTCCGTGTGTATCCTGACACAAAAAATCGGCATTCTAAAGGTTAAAAACGAGATGTTGCAAATATGCGACGCACACTTTTATGTAATGCTGATGTCAAGTGACTCAAATCGAAAACATGCATATTTACAATATTACTGCTATCTGTTCTCGTCAAGTCTCAGCAACCGTTGCATTCGCTTTCACGAACGAAACCGCGACTCTCAGAGAAAGTAAACGCGCAGTGTTATTGCCTTTATTTTTACAATGCGTACACACTTGCAGGCTTGCGCTGATGAGGTCTCAAGACCGAAACTAGTAGCTTGATTCGTGACAGCGCTCGCTACTACCATCCTCGTTGTCACGCCACTCTGCAAGAAGTCACTGTAAAATCGTTGTAAACACACAAAGCACGACACTGATATAATTATCTTGTGGTAATCATCACCTCATTTAGTAATAACTGAGTCGATATGCATCACATGCTGCATTTCAGTATAAAAAGAAATCCGTAAGAAAAAATGAAAGCCGTTTACAACTCCCTGTAACGCCGAATTAGAACGCAGCTTCTCGAGGAGGAGGAAGGGAAGGTACGTAGAGGTGGCTATGCCCCTCCATTTCTCCTGCTCGCCTCCCATTTAGGAGAAAATTTTTCCACTAAATTTAGCGGGGAAAGATTTCCGCTAGATTTAGATGGGGATTTCTCAGTTCTAGCGGAAAATTTTCCGCTAAATTTAGTGGGAAAAATTTCCGCTAGATATAGAGGGGAAAAATTTTCCGCTCGAGTTAGCGGGAAAATATTCGTGTAGCGGGGAAAATTTTCTGCTAGATTTAGCGGGGAAAATTTTCCGCTACATTTAGCGGGGAAAGTTTTCCGCTAGGTTTAGCGGGAAAAATTTTCCGCTAGATATATGGAGAAAATTTTCCGCTGATTTAGCGGAGAAAATTTTCCGCTAAATTTAGCGGGGAAAAGTTTCCGCTAGATTTAGCGGGGAAAACTTCCCGTTGAATTTAGCGGGGAAAGTTTTCCGTTAGGTTTAGCGGGAAAAATTGTCCGCTGGATATAGCGGAAAATTTTCCGCCGATTTAGCAGGGAAAATTTTCCGCTAAATTTAGCGTGGGGAAAATTTTCCGCTAAATTTAGCGGGGAAAATTTTCCGCTAGATATAGCGGGAAATATTTTCCGTTGATTTAGTGGGGAAAATTTTCCGCTAGAGTTAGCGGGGAAAATTTTCCGCTAAATTCAGCGGGGAAAGTTTTCCGTTAGGCTCAGCGGGAAAAATTGTCCGCTGGATATAGCGGAGAAAATTTTCCGCTGATTTAGCAGGGAAAATTTTCCGCCAAATTTAGCGGAGAAATTTACTCATCATTTTCCAGCGCGGTTATGCCGAAGCCGACGGCGACGCCGCTCAAGCCGGCAACGGAAGCCTAGGAGCAGTGCTCTGAAAGCTAAATTTTAACGTTAAGTCTGGTAAGAATGTATTTTTGCCGAATGCTTGCCGAGTCTCTAGAAAGCTCAGCGAAAGTTCGACTTTGCCGAATCACAAGATTCAGCAGAAGTTCGGCCAATCACTAGTAAAAACGTCAATGCAACCGAGGTGTTCTGCACGTTTGGAGTGGGAGGCGAATTACAGGCGGCCTTCCCTGCCGCTGAAGCTCAATCAACACAACAAACTTTATTAAAGAAGTCGAACGACGTGCTCGAAAAACGAATCCAAAGAGAAGTTGAGGCGGGAGGGCGGGAACTTTTCTTTTGTCTGACTGGCGAAGAAGAAAACGTCTCGTTCCTCCGTTCTCGCTTCCGACTGGGGGCGCTGGCAGTAGAAGGAGAAAAACGCTCCGTTTCTACTTTTTCCCTTTTTTTCTTTTGAGTGTGCGGTAATACATGCAGTTCTATTTCCGTCTTCTTATTGTGCACGACCGAAGGTAGACAATTATTCGAGGGAACGGATGTGTGCATCCTCATGGGTCATCACTGTATTGCTTCGAAGCCAATTAGTTTCCGCAATTGGCCTGTAAAGACGCCGAAGAACGAGCCACGGACAAAGACAAGGGACATAATAAGAAACGTTCTGCATGTTGTAGCTCCCAGTAACTATAGGGATAAGAAGAATTTTCAGTTGTATTTGTATCAATCGATCAAACCAGCATATGCAGAAATCCGTTTTATCAAGAAAAAGGCACCTCTACGCTAACTCTAGTCTCCGTCTCCAGCGGGTACGCGACTCGTCGTCTGCCAGCGCCACGCCCTACATTTGTGTCGTAGTTTTTTTTTTCGTTTTTTTTAAGTTTTTTTGGCTGTCAGCTAATTCCCTATACAGTCACATTTTTTGGTCTCGTTTGCTTTTTTTATCAGTTCATTTTTGTTGTTGCGGCATGTGGCCGGCGGAGCCAGTGCAGCAGGCGTAAGGGTGCCATTAGCTGTCTTCCACAATGGAGCGCTGACCAAAATGGGGCCATAATGTACGAACACGTTTGTGCAGGGTGGAATTATACTGCGTTGTGCATTCTAGCTTTGAAGAGAGTTGATGGTTTACTATAGCGCTGGTGAATGTCTATTCTGAGCAGGAATCTGAATGTGAGCGTTAGCTATTATCATTTATCTACGGCGGGGGGAACCTCAATCTCGACACCGTGAAAATGCATGTCGGCAGGTATTAGCATCGTGGCCCGACCAAAGCGCCGCTGTGGACAGCATTCAGCGATTGACCAGATCATAGATCTGCGGAGCATGTATGGCGATCGCGCCGGTGCAAATTGATTTGTTCACGGCGAGGCGAATCTCGCCAGTCGCAGGAGAGCAAATCCTGGTTGTGGATTTGACGAACGGAAACCAGGCAGTAGGCGCCATCGAAACATCTTCGTGCTAATATAGGTCCCTGAAGAGCCGAAGCGAGCGTAGGTGTAGGCCCTCATGTTAACGCTTTCTGCTATGTATCATCGTTCAGTCTTGATCTTAAGAGTCCTTGGAGCGAAAAACACGTCGGCGACAACGAAAGATACCCAAACGTCTGCATATCAACTCAGGCGAATTACAGGCAATCAAATTAGAAGGATGCATCAAAGCGAATTAAGAGGAATCAAAGTGAAAAGAGTGAATTAAAGTGAATTAAGAAAATTTAGTGAAAGGTAAGAGTAATCAATGGGAATCAAGAATTACCATAGAGCGAATATTGTCAAAAAAGGAAACGAAAAAAATAGAGCGTGGAACAAAGCAAATTCTTGTGTCTGTCTTTAATGCATCTGCGCTTGGGCTTTCGCCTTCAAGTCATCTTAAGGATAACATAACATTTTGCTTGGCGTTCTTATCAGAAATGCTGATATTCACTAGGAAATTTTCGTAGACCACGCTCTCCCTCCGCTGAGCCTTCGGCAACGAAGAAGCCGCCGGTGCGCCTGCGCGCCGATGACCTTGACTGCAAGATTTCTGGTGTCTGAAGCGGGTTGAGAAGAGCGTCGCGGGACCACGGAAAAAACAATCTGCGAAAACTCCCCTTTTGGGTGTAGGAGCTGCTAAGATTATGGTGGGGCCTGGCCTTGCCCTTCTTTAATTTTTGGAGTAGGTTGCAGATAAAATATCATTTATTGTGAAGTACTCCTGGGTCGTGAGGTCTTAACAGGACTACCTCTACAAAAAAATGAACTGAGTTTCAATTGAAAGTGTAAAGTGCTCACTCAATAGACTGCATTCAGTCTCAATTGAAATTCAATTGACTTTTTCAAATGAGTCCCTATTGAACCATCCCAGAATATTGGCCACTGAGGCGCAATTGAATTTTAGCAATGCATTTCAATTCAATTTTGGCCATAGTGTTTTAATGAGAACTCTACAGTATCGAGCTTCAATAAAAAATATTGCAATTGAGTTTCAGACTGAATTTTGCAGCGATGTTTCAATAGAATTTATTGTAACCGCGTTTAAATTTAAAATTTGCAACTGGTTAAGAATTTTTTTGTATACTTCCCTTAAAGCATGCAACATGAAGGAAAACAAAGCACATGGAGGAAACGAACACAAGAAACATCATAACAAAGCACCCACAACCCACTAATCGTACTCCCCTTTGGACTGCCCCTTTCGCCTTGACAACTACATAAGAAAGGTATTCATTTGGCCAGTGACCGATACCTCAGCATTTATTAAGGTTCCCGGTTTGCTATTTCCCTCCTTGGAAGTCTCATAAATGATAAACAGTATGTTTCAAAGCCGGTTGGACCCTATCCCTTAATAGAAAAACATTGGTACCAGCAACAATCGTTCGGTTGCAGTAATCCACAAAACGACCAAAAAAACAACAAACTCAATTGCATTCCTAATGAGTAAATTCAATAGAATCGCTGTTGAGTTTCTTATGACCAAGCTCAACTGCATTCGTAATGAGCAGATCTCAATAGGATCTGATATTGAGTTTCCCATGACCAAACTCAATTGCATTCCTAATGAGTGAGATTCTATAGGAAACGGTGTATTGCGTTCTGGCGACCAAAACCTCAATTGCCTTCCCAATGAGTAGCAATTCAATTGAATCGATCTTGAGTTCTTATGACCAAACTCAATGTACATTCCTAATGAGTAAACCCAATAGAATCGATATTGACTCTCTCTTTATGATAAAACTCTCATTGCATCCCTAATGAAGCAAATTCATTAGGAATTGATATTGAGTTTCTAATGATCCAACTCAGTTGCATCTCTAGTGAGTAGAGTCAATAGAATCGATATTGAGTTTCTTATGATCGGCTTCTAAGGGCACTCCTAATGAGTAAGTTCAATAGAATCAAAATTTAGTTTCTAATGATCAAACTCATTAGACGTTGAAGTTATATTGAGTTTCCATTAGACTCTATGAACACAATAGAAAGTCAATCGAAGCTCATTGATAATTTTTGTAAGGGTAGGCTGCGCTGCTAGTGGGCCTTAACAAGCGCCACGCTTTACAGTCAGGTGTCTTGCCAATGATTTCATTTCGTCCGGTACTTTTAATCTTTTCAATTTTTAGTAGAAGAGCTACCTAATGAATTGAAACGTCACAATAAAAGCAACGTCCAGAGTCTGTTTTGATGTAAGCCTAGCATGGTCACCTAAAATTAAATTTCGCTAGTCATGTTTAAAAAATCATGAATTTGAATGGCAAAACTAAATGTCGCAAGACCCAATCTGTACGAAAACCAGCTTTACCCGTGGAAAGACAGTTCGGACTCGCCCACTGAAAATGATTGAAGGATGTATTGTAAAAACTACCTATTTGGTGTTTTTGAAGTCGCGAAACCTCAGAGGAATGGCACGAGGAGCCCCCAGGTTGAGCACAGGAGAATACAAATGCCATATGATGCTTGGTACACGCTTGAACCATTCCATGGCTTACCTTGTGGTTTCTCGGTCAGCTATTCGTAAAGGCAGTTTCACACATACACGATTTAATTGAAAAGCGTACCGACGACACATATTTATCATAGAATCCAGCACCAATCTTAATTGTATAATTAGAGTGAAGATTGCCTAATCCAAAACACCCTTTCAAATCGGCATGATCACAGCATAAAGGTATTTAGAAACAGAAACTTGGGCAAATTGATACATAAGCCTTATTTTCTGCAAGAAGAAAAATGTATCATGGATGTTGAAAAAACCAAACATGCCTCTAGTGAAAAGCTTCTCAAGATATTAGGTGCTGTATAAACTCCATCTTCTCCGTTTAAGGCGGAGGCAAACGGCGACCATCTTGAAGAAGATTACAGCTTGGACCCTAGGTGACGAAACCGATCGGTATGGCCCAGAGCCGTAGTATAGGAGAGTTTGGCCAATGGGTGGAGCAAGAGGCCGCCGCCAGCGCCGAATACTGCCCTCGCGGTTAGAGCGTAAACTAAAAGGACGGCACAGCGTCGACAAATCAGCAGACCGCGACGTCACAATATTGAAAACAACATTAAGGCGTGAAATAGAAGTGTTCACTCTCGGCGTCTCGGAGACAGTTTGCTTTGGGCCGGCTTGGTAGAACAGCGTCTTCTGACACTGGCTCAAAGAAAACAGTGTAAAGGCTGGAGCGCGCGAGAGTCTCGAGACGCGGACTCAGTCCCGCTCAGCTCGGGCGCTGGCTTTGGCGGTGCTTTGTTTCCTCCAGTCTTGGCTGATGCACTGTTTCTGGCAAGTCGATCCATTGTTTGAAACGCACGTTCGTTCAATCTGCCGTTGAATATGGAGGTGCCGACAACCTTACATGCGCCAAGTTTTCAGTGACCGAGAGTTATACTTTTCACTCCAGGGACGCAAGACGGCTTAAATTAGTCGTGTCACATATTTAGAGCTACGACCACCGCTAAGAGGCTATTTCGATGCCTTGTGGTTGGCCCCGAGACGCTCGCCTATTCAAACCAATTGTACGGCCAAACTCTCCCAATAAACGGCTCTGGTGTGGCCTAAAGCCCGCCTATCCTGGGAACAGTGGCGCCATTCATTGCTGTGAGAACTGTTCGAGACACGTGCCGCGCGCCACTTCTGGGAAGAACATGGCTGCTAGAATCTAGCTCAGCGCTGCGTTGCGCCGCCATATTTTTCCAAGGGCTGCACATTGCACGTGCCTCGTGCATCGACGTCTTGTGTTACTTTAAAACATGAAGGGGCTTTTATGTTGCTGAGAACTGTTGTACGGCTCGTGGTACTGATGCTCCGGCTAGTTCCCAGTGCTCTTTGAGCGTTCACCGCGTGTGTGACCCGCGTCAAGCACTGCCAGCGCAGTACATTTGACCTCGGTAGCCCAGCCATTTCATCTATCAGAGCATGACGATGTATCGGAGGATGCCAAGCTGGTAGTTGATGAAATAGGCTTCTGATCCGCGGTGCAGGCAATTTCAATGACTTTTTTCGCAAGCCATTATGGAGTGAGAAAAGTATTGTGGTGTGACTTGTTCATTTTTGGTGTATAAAACAAAAAATACAAGATTGCTCGGCCTAAACGTTTAGCAGGCAATCTCTTTTTAAGATACAAGTTCACAAGGACGTCTGCTAGAAAGGTGAGAGACGCTATGCGATTGACTTATCTGATGAGAAAAATACAAACTAAAAAGCGGCTGCACATCGCAATATAGTGTTTCAGTGAACAAAACGTTGGGGCTCAAACTAACTGGTGATGGTTGAACATATTTTAAGACAAAACCAAGAGACTGGAGTAAAAACAAATGAGTTTGCAGTATCTTCCTTAGTTGTTTTTTTTCTATATCAGGGTTTCGCTTTCAAAAGCACTGAGTTGTTGAATTAAATTGCCGAGATAAATTCTGTAAGTGGCCTGCGCCTAGCGAGGGCAGTACTTCTGGAAGTGGCGACTAAGTTAGGTTGATTGAGTAGATCGTTTTGATAACTGTACTGGATACTTCTCAGTGTCTTTGCACTTGCGTACCATATGCCTATTAAGGTGTAAAAGTATCTGGATGTTTTCATCTCCATTCAGACATGGTGTTGTTATCGAAATTTTTATTTTTTACAAAAATAGATAATTTTTCGATTCGTTCATGAAAATGAAAGAGAACGCAAACGGCAAACTCGACGGATTTTTGTGTGTTTCCAAGTTAGTTATCATTTGAGAGGCCAAGATCAGAACGGGTTTCTTTCCACCAGGCGGTCTTCACAAGTTCGACCGTTTCCTATTTTGTCACTGCTCGAGCAATTGTACTAAGACTCTTCTCTGACTTCGAAATAGATTTTATTATAATAAGCAAAACAACAAAAAATATTGTTATTTAAAAATAATAAAACAAAATGTCTAACAATTTGCCGTTGATTATTTTCGGCAAAATTTTGCAAGATCTTACGTCAGGCCTATTTAATATATTTTAATGCCCTTGATATCACCATAAAGCTGAAATATGGCTAATCTTATTACATATAATTTTGTGGTACAAGTAAAAATTAAAATATGCTACCTACATTTGCTTCATTTTTTACGAATACCAAGGTATAATCGTGATCTATCATAAGATACAAATTACAATATAGTGTTTTGTGTATATAATCCAGAAAGGAATCTTGAAACTTGTTAAATGTGCACTGGAAAGCGTCAAGCTTTTTTGCGCAGTTATGTAACTTTTACTTCGCATTGCGCATCTTTTCAGGTACTTTTAAGCTTGCATGTGAAGTGTTAATTTGACGTAATTATTCAAATTATTGCCACTAAAGTGTCCGTAAAAATGACCTGGGCAAGGACTCTGTCACGCATTGATACGTTTAAGATTCGAGTGTCGTCATACAAACAAAATACTATATTTGTTATTTATATTTTCCTATATAACACAATCACACGTTACTAGGAAAAGACAGAAACACATGTGAAACACGTTTAAAAGAAGCTTTCGAAGTTTGTTCCTTGAAATATTGCCTCATCCAAAAATATTCAGCTTGTCCTCCAAAATATTTCGTAATTTTCACAGGAAAAATAAACTACGCATCGCCGCACGTTTATTCTTAATCTAAATCTTTACAAGGAAAAGAGGGTCTATTTTCGCCCGTCTTCGGTAACAGGCGTCAGAGAGCTCAATGTAATCGAGAGCTCTACCGTCAGATATGTTCCCATTAAAACTTCCTAAACATCCAGTTTAAGTGTTGAATAAAATACTGGTTAGTTCTGAAACTTTGGCATCTTGTTTGGACCACTAGCGCTACATTTAGGCGGAAAAGCAGCGTTCGACAATGTTTATTTTAATTCTAGGGCAAAAAATACTTTATAAATTGTTTGGGGGACAACCATTGTATATAACGAATATTATTTTGATCGTATGTGATTGTATTTCTATGCACTAAACGAGCAAGGTTTGAGCTCTTTTGGTGATATCAAGGTTCTTACACCACCTTATGTATTTCACATGTAAGAACTTGCAAAGATTTGACAAAATCATTTAAAAGAAAGTTCGACTTGCTTTAATTACTCAAAAAATACTTTTTACTTATTTATTCAGCTCCATAATATCTGTTTTGAAAGTTACAGGAAAGTCCTAGTGCAGTTGTGTGAGAAGTGAAAGAACAAACATCGTTTTCGGCTTGGACGCTTCAATGCTCAATAAGTTCACAACAAAAAATAGCCAAGCTTTCAGTTTGCACGTCCGGTAATTCCAGAAATTCACTCTAGGACATGTTATATAGATATAGATATATTTGTAATTAATATTAAAATTTTACTTTAAACCAGTTCCTGAATTACGATAAAACTTCCATCTACAAAATGGTCTTCTGAAATAAAATGCCTACAATATTACCCTCTCAAAGTCTTATTCGGAATACCAGAGAGCACCTGCAGGTACACAAGTTAAAGGGACCATGAAATGATTCTGAAATCGAATTTCATCCACCGGACGTCGTAAAAGGTGTGAAAAGAAACACAAAAACACAAAAATAGGGAGCCAAAAAAATTCTTTGCTATAGAACTTTTAAAAGAAAACTGGACTCTTTTGCGCCTTCTTTCCTTCGAAAGCTCTCTGCCTTTTCACTGCTATGCATCCGCGGAACTGCAGCACGTCAGCCGAATCCACGTCGCCTATTGGGTAAGCGCCTACCTCACCAGCACCGCGATCATAAACAATAAATAGCCGGCAAATGTTTCCTAAAAGTTTTGTTAAATAATATTCAGATCCACATTTTGTAGCATAATTAGAGATGTGTGGCGAAAATTGCCAAATTTGATAATGCTGAGAGCCAAGCGCCATCTATCGTGTGGTAAACGAAGCTGAGAGCCAGCTCCGCCAGCTCCGGAGCTGTCGCTGTCTTTTACGATCAAATCAGCATGGCCGACAGCGTCGCTTGGTCACCGTGGTCACGACGACCAACGAACGTTTATTTTTTACGTGTTCTTCTCGCGCGTCCCGACTTCAAGCAGCAAGAAAAAGTACTTGAAACAGACCACGACGAACAAGAACGCTGGATCCACAAACACCCGAGAGAAGCTACAACGCGTCTACGAATCCACCGAACTCGGCAGAAAGGCCTAGCAGCCGACTCAGTGCTGCGTTGCTTCAACGGTCCTTGGCCAAGACCGTCTGCCCACGACCGGTTGGCGTGCTGAATGGAATATGCCCGCGCGACCCTTGTGGACCCTTCCCGTATTATAGTTTGATCGCTGACCTCAATTTTAGATTAAGAGGTGAGGTCAATCTCTTCCCCTTGTTTTCCGAGGCAGTGTTGACGAACACTGTCGTCGAAAAGGGACTCTCGTCGCTTCTGTCTTCTTGTTTTGTGTGATATAGAGCTCAAATAAACGCCGTATGGATTACCTTCGTAACACGGTATGTACACTTTGTTATTAGTATGCAATTTTTATTCTGACACGACTGCGCGTCACTGTCGAGCTATAACAGTTCGTGGGAGCTACGTGCAATGCCGGTCCAACCTTCCTTTGCCGAGTGTCACGTCAGTATCGAGTTGCAATCGTAAAAGATCGGTCTCGAAGCGCTCACCAACAGTGCGAATACAGCACTTCCATCAAACGCGCGCGTCCGCTCAGAGTGTGAACAGGTATTTACGTGGCTCTTGCTGACACTGTCGTAGTTCAAACGTATCTTTTTTAACGTCGGCTCGCTCCTGCATCTCCGAGGCCGTGTAAAACGCCGCGGCGATTTGTTTCCATCTACGTCGCTTTGCAAACGACTGACACGGGCCGCCTTTTACCAACAATGACAGTTGGGTTGACTTCTGGAGTCTTCACCGGAAGACTCGCCGCACTTCCCAACAGGCATACCGGCGTATGAGACTAGTCCCATGCTGTCGCTGTAGCGCAACATATCTCATTGAATTTCGCACAGCTGCGATGTGTCCATGGCTATCGCGGCGATGAGAGGCGTCGATTCAGAAAATACGTCGGTGACATCAGCGCAGTAAAACTATACCGGCGCACCCCCAACTCGCCGCCGCTAACGCTCCCACTCTCCTACTGCCGAGAGAACTTCCGGTTCCTGTCCCAGCGTACGTCACGACCGTCAAAATTACGCCGCAACTTGTTTTGCGGTCAGTTGGAGAGAAGGAAAAAGTCGATATTTCATTATTTTTTTGTGTAGAAGTTAATGAACCGAGACGAAAACGGATGCCTGTTCGGCATTCAGTGAACGTTGAAGGTTTAATGTAAAAGTTATCTGGCAAAAGTAAAAAGGTCATTTCATGGTCCGCTTACAATATCGATGCAGCCGAGAAGAACAGCTCGTGCTTTCGCACTTTTCCAACTGCCCTTCTCCACGCACGCGAAGCCTAATAGCTCGTTTGTGACGGCTTATCTTTATTTAGTCCTTTTTATCCGTATTGGGCTTGCATACACATTTGGAAAGTACAATGTTCCGTTTAATATCTGCCACCTACCCACGAGATGTTTCGTTTTTGGCGCACATTGTGCTATCCGCGGGCCTAGGGGTTGATTTGCGTGGTGGCCCCTCGAACCTCTGATCGTTGTCGAGTCTTCCCCGAATAGTCGCAAGGCAATGACGTCACAAGAGAAAGCCATGGAGCGCGCACCAAAACATCTCGGCGTTAATAGAGCAGCGTTCCACAGGTCAAAAATCAGCGTAAAAAGCTTCATAGGAATGCCCGACGCCTTCTCGTGCACGGCGGCTTAGCGGCGGCCGCTACGATCATCAGCCCTCCATATGAGCCGGTGAAAGAACAGAACCAGATCGTACCGTCAGGATGCTCGTTGCCAGCAATGAAAAGTCGATTCTATTATGGATTGTTACGGTGACCATTTTTAAAGCTAATTTTACACAAAGTTCTGCTAAAGGAGCGTCGTTGGAAAACGGCTCCTCTCCGTCCCCGTGAGAGCTTGCAGCCGCATGGCGGGAGCTGCAGGTGGTTTTCCGCCCGTATCTGCTCGCATGCGTGTAAAAGAAAAAGTACCCGCTTCTGATCGGCACTTTACGGAGGAGGGTTGCCAGATGATAGAGTCTAATCCACGTCGCCCATTCGCGTCCCCAGCTTGTTGCACGCCCTCCCGCGGTGGACGCAGGAAGCGCTCTGAGTGAGGGTCCCCGGATTATCCTGCTCAGCGGGCACATCGGAACTGCTCGCAGATCATGGCCCCGAAATGTCGTTCCAAATGCTGACATCATCCCGCACGTGCTCCTAACGTAGTGCTTAGCCGGGATGGGGTTGTACCTTATTAGAGAGTTTTAGTAGTGCGTATGAGGCAAATGCAAGAGCTGTGCGCGTTTGCGTTTGAGTTGCGTGTGTCCACGTTGCGCATACCGTGTCATAGCCATGCGCTAACCCAAGACTGCAATGCTGGGCTCCGCGGACGCGCAGTGTGAACACGCAGAGCTAACGCAAAACACAGC
Organism: Ixodes ricinus; assembly: GCA_037355805.1. Lineage (NCBI taxonomy): Eukaryota > Metazoa > Arthropoda > Arachnida > Ixodida > Ixodidae > Ixodes > Ixodes ricinus. The sequence goes on from JAZHYW010020253.1 coordinate 38,882, forward strand.
GTTGCGTTCGCTCGCATACTCGCTACTGTTTCACAGGCTTCCGACGCCAACGAACGTACTGCAGTGAACAGATGCGAGCAGATGGGCCTTCCTTTGAACTGGAAAGGCTGAGATTGGCAATACGACGGCCCGTAAAAATCAAAGAAAACAACATGTTCCAAAATATTTGTAACCAAAAAAAGACACGGCAAAAACGTAACTTTATTTTACTTATTTATTTATTTTGAGGCCTTTTGTCCGAAAGGATATTGCCGAAGAGATCGAAAGTTGCCGATTGTCGAAAATTTCGACTTTAGTAGCAATATGCTTTACTCATAATTAATGTAATTTACATTGATTTCTCAGATCACCTAGAATGGATTCATTGATTTTAAAATTTTATTTTTATTTTATAACTTGTTAATTAAAAATGTTGCAATTGGCATCAATGATGATAATTGGTAACAACTTTGATTGTCATACTTGTTCGCCCGTTTGAAATGAGCTCATAAGCAACAAATTATATTAGAGCTTGAAAATTACGTACTAAATTGTCTCTAATTTTATTAATATTATTATTAAGACATATTGGCAGTAATATATGCCCCCCTATAAGCACCACTATCATAAAATACGCCATTTAACCATAATAGTCTTTCTAGAAAGGTCTCATATTTGTTTTCATTTTATCCTATGAAAAAACTTTAACATCGTTATCAGTATGTGACAAACCGTCAGACACTGAGTTAACATGTAACTGAACGAAGTA
>JAZHYW010020256.1:0-30658 GCA_037355805.1 Ixodes ricinus
CCCCGAAAAATATTTTATAGTATAGTGCGTGGTACATGGTCGGTGCATTTGCAGCCAGCTGATTTTAATTCCCACCTCTGCGCACGCGCAGTGGCGCCGGTCGGCTACCGGGTACCAAACCGGACCGGTTCTCCGGTTTGCTATGACTCTATTATATGCCACTGATGCACATCATTCATAGGCTTTGAAAATAAGACAATAGACATTTTCAAAAATGGCCGCCGCTGTCCCCGAAAACCCCCCCCCCCCCCGAAATTTTTTTCTGGGTACGGCCCTGCCGAAGAGGATCTGCCAGTCATCACTGACTGCGACGGCCTTTTCGATAAGTCGATCGTCGAACTGAATTTGCCAATCTTCTACGAGCAAGGGACACCACGTGTCTTCGTCGGTGGCTACATAGGCGCACGGCACTTTGACTGCGTGGGATTTGGAGCCGGCACGCTTGGCGACAAGCAGCTAACACTACTGTTGTTCACGCAGGTTCTTACGTCCCTCGGAGCAACTACTCCGCTCGGCGCGGTCAGTAAAGGGAATGCTTTTCCGTACGTACCGGAACCTTATACGACGGCTATCACCGGACTGCACGTGCCACCAGGCATCGCCGAAGAGGATCTGCCAGTCATCACTGACTGCGACGGCTCCTTCGATAAGTCGATCGTCGAACTGAATTTGCCAATCTTCTACGAGCAAGGGACACCACGTGTCTTCGTCGGTGGCTACATAGGCGCACGGCACTTTGACTGCGTGGGATTTGGAGCCGGCACGCTTGGCGACATGCAGCTAACACTACTGTTGTTCACGCAGGTTCTTACGTCCCTCGGAGCAACTACTCCGCTCGGCGCGGTCAGTAAAGGGAATGCTTTTCCGTACGTACCGGAACCATCTACGACGGCTATCACCGGACTGCACGTGCCACCAGGCATCGCCGAAGAGGATCTGCCAGTCATCACTGACTGCGACGGCTCCTTCGATAAGTCGATCGTCGAACTGGATTTGCCAATCTTCTACGAGCAAGGGACACCACGTGTCTTCGTCGGTGGCTACATAAGCGCACGGCACTTTGACTGCGTGGGATTTGGAGCCGGCACGCTTGGCGACATGCAGCTAACACTACTGTTGTTCACGCAGGTTCTTACGTCCCTCGGAGCAACTGCTCCGCTCGGCGCGGTCAGTAAAGGGAATGCTTTTCCGTACGTACCGGAACCTTCTACGACGGCTATCACCGGACTGCACGTGCCACCAGGCATCGCCGAAGAGGATCTGCCAGTCATCACTGACTGCGACGGCTCCTTCGATAAGTCGATCGTCGAACTGGATTTGCCAATCTTCTACGAGCAAGGGACACCACGTGTCTTCGTCGGTGGCTACATAGGCGCACGGCACTTTGACTGCGTGGGATTTGGAGCCGGCACGCTTGGCGACATGCAGCTAACACTACTGTTGTTCACGCAGGTTCTTACGTCCCTCGGAGCAACTACTCCGCTCGGCGCGGTCAGTAAAGGGAATGCTTTTCCGTACGTACCGGAACCTTCTACGACGGCTATCACCGGACTGCACGTGCCACCAGGCATCGCCGAAGAGGATCTGCCAGTCATCACTGACTGCGACGGCTCCTTCGATAAGTCGATCGTCGAACTGGATTTGCCAATCTTCTACGAGCAAGGGACACCACGTGTCTTCGTCGGTGGCTACATAGGCGCACGGCACTTTGACTGCGTGGGATTTGGAGCCGGCACGCTTGGCGACATGCAGCTAACACTACTGTTGTTCACGCAGGTTCTTACGTCCCTCGGAGCAACTGCTCCGCTCGGCGCGGTCAGTAAAGGGAATGCTTTTCCGTACGTACCGGAACCTTCTACGACGGCTATCACCGGACTGCACGTGCCACCAGGCATCGCCGAAGAGGATCTGCCAGTCATCACTGACTGCGACGGCTCCTTCGATAAGTCGATCGTCGAACTGGATTTGCCAATCTTCTACGAGCAAGGGACACCACGTGTCTTCGTCGGTGGCTACATAAGCGCACGGCACTTTGACTGCGTGGGATTTGGAGCCGGCACGCTTGGCGACATGCAGCTAACACTACTGTTGTTCACGCAGGTTCTTACGTCCCTCGGAGCAACTACTCCGCTCGGCGCGGTCAGTAAAGGGAATGCTTTTCCGTACGTACCGGAACCTTATACGACGGCTATCACCGGACTGCACGTGCCACCAGGCATCGCCGAAGAGGATCTGCCAGTCATCACTGACTGCGACGGCTCCTTCGATAAGTCGATCGTCGAACTGAATTTGCCAATCTTCTACGAGCAAGGGACACCACGTGTCTTCGTCGGTGGCTACATAGGCGCACGGCACTTTGACTGCGTGGGATTTGGAGCCGGCACGCTTGGCGACATGCAGCTAACACTACTGTTGTTCACGCAGGTTCTTAGGTCCCTCGGAGCAACTACCCGCTCGGCGCGGTCAGTAAGGAATGCTTTTCCGTACGTACCGGAACCATACGACGGCTATCACCGGACTGCACGTGCCACCAGGCATCGCCGAAGAGGATCTGCCAGTCATCACTGACTGCGACGGCTCCTTCGATAAGTCGATCGTCGAACTGAATTTGCCAATCTTCTACGAGCAAGGGACACCACGTGTCTTCGTCGGTGGCTACATAGGCGCACGGCACTTTGACTGCGTGGGATTTGGAGCCGGCACGCTTGGCGACAAGCAGCTAGCACTACTGTTGTTCACGCAGGTTCTTAGGTCCCCGGAGCAACCACCCCGCTCGGCGCGGTCAGTAAAGGGAATGCTTTTCCGTACGTACTGGAACCATACGACGGCTATCACCGGACTGCACGTGCCACCAGGCATCGCCGAAGAGGATCTGCCAGTCATCACTGACTGCGACGGCTCCTCTCGATAAGTCGATCGTCGAACTGAATTTGCCAATCTTCTACGAGCAAGGGACACCACGTGTCTTCGTCGGTGGCTACATAGGCGCACGGCACTTTGACTGCGTGGGATTTGGAGCCGGCACGCTTGGCGACATGCAGCTAACACTACTGTTGTTCACGCAGGTTCTTACGTCCCTCGGAGCAACTACTCCGCTCGGCGCGGTCAGTAAAGGGAATGCTTTTCCGTACGTACCGGAACCATACGACGGCTATCACCGGACTGCACGTGCCACCAGGCATCGCCGAAGAGGATCTGCCAGTCATCACTGACTGCGACGGCTCCTTCGATAAGTCGATCGTCGAACTGAATTTGCCAATCTTCTACGAGCAAGCGGACACCACGCGTCTTCGTCGGTGGGCTACATAGGCGCACGGCACTTTGACTGCGTGGGATTTGGAGCCGGCACGCTTGGCGACATGCAGCTAACACTACTGTTGTTCACGCAGGTTCTTAGGTCCCTCGGAGCAACTACTCCGCTCGGCGCGGTCAGTAAAGGGAATGTTTTTCCGTACGTACCGGAACCATACGACGGCTATCACCGGACTGCACGTGCCACCAGGCATCGCCGAAGAGGATCTGCCAGTCATCACTGACTGCGACGGCTCCTTCGATAAGTCGATCGTCGAACTGAATTTGCCAATCTTCTACGAGCAAGGGACACCACGTGTCTTCGTCGGTGGCTGCATAGGCGCACGGCACCTTGACTGCGTGGGATTTGGAGCCGGCACGCTTGGCGACAAGCAGCTAACACTACTGTTGTTCACGCAGGTTCTCAGGTCCTCGGAGCAACTACCCGCTCGGCGCGGTCAGTAAAGGGAATGCTTTTCCGTACGTACCGGAACCATACGACGGCTATCACCGGACTGCACGTGCCACCAGGCATCGCCGAAGAGGATCTGCCAGTCATCACTGACTGCGACGGCTCCTTCGATAAGTCGATCGTCGAACTGAATTTGCCAATCTTCTACGAGCAGGGGACACCACGTGTCTTCGTCGGTGGCTACATAGGCGCACGGCACTTTGACTGCGTGGGATTTGGAGCCGGCACGCTTGGCGACAAGCAGCTAACACTACTGTTGTTCACGCAGGTTCTTAGGTCCCTCGGAGCAACTACCCGCTCGGCGCGGTCAGTAAAGGGAATGCTTTTCCGTACGTACCGGAACCATACGACGGCTATCACCGGACTGCACGTGCCACCAGGCATCGCCGAAGAGGATCTGCCAGTCATCACTGACTGCGACGGCTCCTTCGATGTCGATCGTCGAACTGAATTTGCCAATCTTCTACGAGCAAGGGACACCACGTGTCTTCGTCGGTGGCTACATAGGCGCACGGCACTTTGACTGCGTGGGATTTGGAGCCGGCACGCTTGGCGACAAGCAGCTAACACTACTGTTGTTCACGCAGGTTCTTAGGTCCCTCGGAGTAACCATCGCTCGGCGCGGTCAGTAAAGGGAATGCTTTTCCGTACGTACCGGAACCATACGACGGCTATCACCGGACTGCACGTGCCACCAGGCATCGCCGAAGAGGATCTGCCAGTCATCACTGACCGCGACGGCTCCTTCGATAAGTCGATCGTCGAACTGAATTTGCCAATCTTCTACGAGCAAGGGACACCACGTGTCTTCGTCGGTGGCTACATAGGCGCACGGCACTTTGACTGCGTGGGATTTGGAGCCGGCACGCTTGGCGACAAGCAGCTAACACTACTGTTGTTCACGCAGGTTCTTAGGTCCCTCGGAGCAACTACTCCCGCTCGGCGCGGTCAGTAAAGGGAATGCTTTTCCGTACGTACCGGAACCATACGACGGCTATCACCGGACTGCACGTGCCACCAGGCATCGCCGAAGAGGATCTGCCAGTCATCACTGACTGCGACGGCTCCTTCGATAAGTCGATCGTCGAACTGAATTTGCCAATCTTCTACGAGCAGCGGGACACCACGTGTCTTCGTCGGTGGCTACATAGGCGCACGGCACTTTGACTGCGTGGGATTTGGAGCCGGCACGCTTGGCGACATGCAGCTAACACTACCGTTGTTCACGCAGTGGTTCTTACGCGTCCCTCGAGTTAACCATATCGTCAAGGTCAGTAAAGGTAATGCCCGGCTACCTGAACGCCATCAACAATAGTCATCGACCAACGCTGCCACCAAACGCTTTAAAGATATCCACAGGCTTTCATCGATCAAAGACGGCTCCTTCGATAAGCTGATCGCCTGAACCACTGCTTATCCTGTTGAGCGGTGACGCACCACCGCACGCCGTCAGGCTACATAGCGGTCAGCACCTCGACTGCGGATTTGGTCGGCACGCTTGGCGACAAGCAGCTAGCACTACTGTTGTTCACGCAGGTTCTTAGGTCCCTCGGAGCAACCACATCCCGCTCGGCGCGCTCGTCGTGGCAAAGGGAATGCTTTTCCGTACGTAGCGGAACCATACGACGGCTATCACCGGACTGCACGTGCCACCAGGCATCGCCGAAGAGGATCTGCCAGTCATCACCGACTGCGACGGCTCCTTCGATAAGTCGATCGCCGAACCGAATCTGCCAATCTTCTACGAGCAAGGGACACCACGTGTCGCTCGTCGGTGGCTACATAGGCGCACGGCACTTTGACTGCGTGGGATTTGGAGCCGGCACGCCTGGCGACATGCAGCTAACACTACTGTTGTTCACGCAGGTTCTTACGTCCCTCGGAGCAACTACTCCCGCTCGGCGCGGTCAGTAAAGGGAATGCTTTTCCGTACGTACCGGAACCTTCTACGACGGCTATCACCGGACTGCACGTGCCACCAGGCACCGCCGAACGAGGATCTGCCAGTCATCACTGACTGCGACGGGTCCTTCGATAAGTCGATCGTCGAACTGGATTTGCCAATCTTCTACGAGCAAGGGACACCACGTGTCTTCGTCGGTGGCTACATAGGCGCACGTCACTTTGACCGCGTGGGATTTGGAGCCGGCACGCTTGGCGACATGCAGCTAACACTGCTGTTGTTCACGCAGGTTCTTAGGTCCCTCGGAGCAACCTACTCCGCTCGGCGCGGTCAGTAAAGGGAATGCTTTTCCGTACGTACCGGAACCATCTACGACGGCTGTCACCGGACTGCACGTGCCACCAGGCATCGCCGAAGAAGGATCTGCCAGTCATCACTGACTCGCGACGGCTCCTTCGATAAGTCGATCGTCGAACTGGATTTGCCAATCTTCTACGAGCAAGGGACACCACGCGTCTTCGTCGGCTGGCTACGCAGGCGCACGGCACTTTGACTGCGTGGGATTTGGAGCCGGCACGCTTGGCGACATGCAGCTAACACTACTGTTGTTCACGCAGGTTCTTACGTCCCTCGGAGCACCTACTCCGCTCGGCGCGGTCAGTAAAGGGAATGCTTTTCCGTGCGTACCGGAACGCCATACGACGGCTAGTCACCGGACTGCAACGCTGCCACCAGGCATCGCTTCGAAGAGGATCTGCACAGGCTCATCACTCGATCTGCGACGGCTCCTTCGATAAGCTCGATCGCCTGAACCGAACTTGCCTATCCTGTACGAGCAAGGTGACGCACCACGCGCACGCCGTCGGTGGCCACATAGGCGGTCACGGCACCTTGACCGTACGTGCGGATTTGGAGCCGGCACGCTTGGCGACATGCAGCTAGCACTACTGTTGTTCACGGCAGGTTCTCCAGGTCCCTCGGAGCAACCACATTCCGCTCGGCGCGGTCTGCAAAGGGAATGCTTTTCCGTACGTACCGGAACCATACGACGGCTATCACCGGACTGCACGTGCCACCAGGCATCGCCGAAGAGGATCTGCCAGTCATCACCGACTGCGACGGCTCCTTCGATAAGTCGATCGCCGAACCGAATCTGCCAATCTTCTACGAGCAAGTGACACCACGCGTAAGCGCTCGCCGGTGGCTACATAGGCGCACGGCACTTCGACTGCGTGGGATTCGGAGCCGGCACGCTTGGCGACATGCAGCTAGCACTATACTGTTGTTCACGCAGGTTCTTAGGTCCCTCGGAGCAACTACTCCGCTCGGCGCGGTCAGTAAAGCGGAATAAAGCTTTTCCCGTACGTACCGGAACCATACGACGGCTATCACCGGACTGCACGTGCCACCAGGCATCGCCGAAGAGGATCTGCCAGTCATCACTGACTGCGACGGCTCCTTCGATAAGTCGATCGTCGAACTGAATTTGCCAATCTTCTACGAGCAAGGGACACCACGTGTCTTCGTCGGTGGCTACATACGCGCGCACGGCACTTTGACTGCGTGGGATTTGGAGCCGGCACCGCTTGGCGACATGCAGCTAACACTACTGTTGTTCACGCAGGTTCTTAGGTCCCTCGGAGTACCATTCCGCTCGGCGCGGTCAGTAAAGGGAATGCTTTTCCGTACGTACCGGAACCATACGACGGCTATCACCGACTGGCACGTGCCACCAGGCATCGCCGAAGAGGATCTGCCAGTCATCACTCGACTGCATGACGGCTCCTTCGATAAGTCGATCGTCGAACTGGATTTGCCAATCTTCTACGAGCAAGGGACACCACGTGTCTTCGTCGGTGGCTAAGAGCATGGGCGCACGGCACTTGGACTGCGTGGGAATTCTGGAGCCGCACGCTTGGCGACATGCAGCCAACACTACTGTTGTTCCTTACGCAGGTTCTGTGCGTCCCTCGGAGCAACTGGCTCCGCTCGGCGCGGTGAGTAAAGGGAATGGCTTTTCCGTACGTACCGGAACCTTCTACGACGGCTATCACCGGACTGCACGCGCCACCAGGCATCGCCGAAGCAGGATCTGCCAGTCATCACCGACCGGCGACGGTCTCCTTCTGGATAAGTCGATCGTCGAACCGGATTTGCCAATCTTCTACGAGCAAGCGGACACCACGCGTCTTCGTCGGTGGCTACATAGGCGCACGGCACTTTGACTGCGTGGGATTTGGAGCCGGCACGCTTGGCGACATGCAGCTAACACTACCGTTGTTCACGTGCAGGTTCTTAGGTCCCCTCGGAGCAACCGCTCCGCTCGGCAGCGGTCAGTAAAGGGAATGCTTTTCCGTACGTACCGGAACCTTCTACGACGGCTATCACCGGACTGCACGCGCCACCAGGCATCGCCGAAGAGGACCCTGCCAGTCATCACTGACTGCGACGGCCTCCTTCGATAAGTCGATCGTCGAACTGGATTTGCCAATCTTCTACGAGCAAGGGGACACCACGTGCCCGTCGGTGGCTACATAGGCGCACGGCACTTTGACTGCTTGGGATTCGGGGCCTGGCACGCTTGGCTGGGCGGCGAGCGGGCACTACCTCGCTATCGCCGGAACTATCTTCGACAACCGCATTCGGATGGCACGCACCAACAAGGAACAACAAGAGCCGTTTGCCAGTCATCACTGACTTCAAGCAGCTGTTTGGATGAAGCCCTCGCCGACGACGATCCACCAGTTTGCTTTGCGCATCGAGGACCACGTGACGCCAACCGAGACTACTTAAGCGCTCAGCACTTTCGCTTCGTGGGGATTTGGAGCCGGCACGCTGGCCGACATGCAGCTGATGCCACTTTTGGTCATGCAGGTTAGTTCACACTACCCGTTTCAAGTGCGTAAACTATTGTGTGCGTTGCCGGCTCCTCCCACGACAAGTGCTGTTGCTCATTGCCGCAAACGTAGTTTGTTGTGAGCATTCAACTTCGTAGAAACTTCTGCCTTTTTGGGAACCGAGTGCTTTACCTGATTCTTCTTCTGTTACTCTCCGCTGATGTTGAACTTAATCCTGGCCCTCTCACTGTAGAAGAAAAGGAACTGCTCAGAGGTCTACAAAGTGGCCAGGCAACAATCATGAGCCAACTAGATACCTAATCAACAATACGTGAAGACCAGATAGTCAAAACGAAGCTATGTTGACAGAAGTAAACAACAGGCTCGGTGTAGCTGAGGAGCAGGTTGAAGCAGTCAGTAAACTAGTGTCTTAGCAAGCCAATGTAATAAGAGGCCTTGCATGGCAAGTAGTAGATTTAACAAGCAGGGATGTTGACCTAAAAAACAGAAGTCGCAGGCAAAATCTTGTCTTCTATGGAATAGATGACGACAACCACTCGGAAACGTGGAAGCAATCAGAGCAATTAGTTAAATGTATTTGCGAGAATCATCTGGGGACTGAACTACAGTCTGCACAGAGAGCGCACCGTGTTGGCAGATATGATGCAAAGGTCAAACGACCAGTCACTGTCAACTTCGGATCGTACAAGGAAAAACAGGACGTCTTGTCAAACGCTAAAACGTTTAAGGCCACGGTCCAACTGAATGTGGCAGTTTAGGTACTTTTTGGCAGGTCATTACTCATCTTCTTTTAAATACTGTTTTGTGGGATTGATGTCGTTCGAAAGGCAAAGTAATCTTCTTTCATTTGATATTATGTATGTATTGGTTCATAACTGCTGATGCGCATTTCTAGCGTTGCGAATATGATGGCGCGGACCCTCACTTGCTCCGCTGGTTCATGTTTCACGAAGAATCTATTAAAGATAACACGGTTCCAATAGAGCAGTTTTGTTAAGATGATGTCCGAGCAGAATGTAATGATATACTTTTTTGGTATTTGCACTACTTTGTTTTAGTTCATCTCTCCAAATATTGCCCTAAAATTGTAATTTTTCAGCACAAATATGTTTTTAATGACATGCGCTAGGGCAATGAAATTAGCTACAGATGTAGTGCTTATAATCGGTAATATGCAAAAAAAAATTCAATGTTGTGAAAAAAGTTTTTTTTAGACATTCTATATCAAACGTACCACGTTTGTGTGTTTCGAGTCATGGTGCTTCAAGTGCCGCTGAGGAAATAATTAAACTATGATCAAATCTTATATAACATTTAGAACTGCACTGGTTGGCCAAGAAGTGGACGATGGCTTTTTTCATTTTTAAAGTCATAACGCTCCAGGAGCCCTTCGAACTTACCTGTTTTTGACGCATATCTTTTATGGACATCAAACAGATTTATTGGCATCTGATAACATTTATTGTATGAAATAGATATACATTGCGATGTATTCGATTTTCACAATGATCTTGCGGTGGTTTTCTGATAGGTGTAGAGCTGAGTTAATTTTTAAAACATTTAAAAACTGTTTGGGTGTTTTGTTGCGCTACCTGCCGGATGGCAGACAAACCTGCTGATTTCTAATGTTCAAGAAATTTTCGAGGGCGGCGTTGGCGTCTGTGTCATAATCAATGTCCGTGTCTTTTTACCTTTACATTTAGAAAATATGTTGGAAAATTTACTATCGACAAATGAATGGACAAATTAATGGCGACACTATTCATGCCCTTGTTCAAGGAGTTTGTAATACCTGAAGGGGCCATGACGTAAGCCCCGTGGGTCCCACAAGCCACTACATTTTGACGCCTGCCTCTTCCTCATTGTTCCCGCTAGTGCCACTAAATTAGCTACGCTTCAGAGTAGCGACACGTGGCCATATTGTTGGCTTAAAATTATGGTTGCCAGTTATCTGAAGCTTTATCTGAAATCACAGGAAACACTTTTTCGTCCTTCAGAAATGTTTAAACAGTTCGCGACAAAGCAAAGCAATATTACGAGAGCCTCCTAACACTAAATCTAATGCTGAGGAAGTCGCACTTTTGAATCATGACGATCGGCAGTTGCGTCTGCTCTGCACAAGCACCAAAATGGCGGCACCCACAACAATGTTGGGGAACGGAGTGCCGATACTCTAAGCGCAGCTCTTTTAGCGGCTCTAGGTCCGCGAGCCTCCTTTCCCCTGGCTGAAACTGAAACTAAATATGAATAATACACCATTATTATAGCTTATTGTAGTTATAAACAACTACACATGATGAGAGGAGGAAGCGGCCGGGTAGGAGAAACGCGGGTTTTATGCAGCCGTTGCAACGTTAGTGTTATGAGTGACCGTTCTAAACCGCACTCAGAAGAGAGAACGCCAGCGCTGGCGTCTGAGCTTCAAAAATATCGCAAGAAAGAGAGGCGGCACTGCTGTGTTCTTATGCAGATTGTGCGTCTAATTCATGTACAGTCGGCCGTAAAAAAGATTGACACAAGTGATTCGTGTCCGGTGCGGCGGAAACCGCCACACGCCGGCGCTATATTTCGCTATAAACACGGGGAACGAGAGTATCCTAGAGCTGTTCCCACTTTTGAAATCGTAGGGGTGCTTCGAGAGAGATATAATTATCGTTTGTAGCAATTTCTGTTTTTTACGTGCGGCCTGTTTATCACGGTGTCGTTTATGACGGTAGGCACTGATAAAAAAAAAAAGGATGGCGCTGTTCTCTACCGAGCGAGCAAAAACAGAATACATGTGCGCAGTCACGCTGTGTTGTTTTCGAAAGCGCGCTTTGGGAACGGCTCCGCTGCGTCGACGTCCCCCGTGCATCCAAGAGTGGACGAATCCGGCAATCGCGACCCCAGCCTAGCCTACGCTATCCAAGCGTCCCCATGTCCGCCTTATCGCCGGCGAGGCCATCGCTCCGCTGTGTCAATCTTTTTTACGGCCGACTGTACAGGTATATTTGAAGATCGATGATGGACGTCGATCGTCTCGAGGTAATGTAGCGTAATAACATCATATAAATAATAAACATAATGAAAGACTGAACGACTCAATTTTAAAATTCATGGATTGTAAAATGGCGGTAGCCTATTGTACTTACTGTTGATGAAGAGCAATATGAGGTGACGAGGTAATGATTAAATGATGATGGCTCTGTAAGGAAGACGACATTGGTGGGTATCGAACCACAACGTACAGGGCCAGACTTGTTTCAAGGGTCGTGTACCCTAAGACTGTTCTTCGCCCGCAACAGAATATGGTAGAATCAATGAGGATGCTGGCTTACAACTGTACGTTGAACATGAAAACTGCACTGTGGCGAAAGCGCGGCTTATTCATTAGTATGAAGGCCACATTTCTAGCAGCATCCCCTGATGGACTGCCTTTGGAACAAATGGCCTCGTTGAGGTAAAGTGTCCCCGGTCCAAAAGATTATTTTAGCCTACCGAAACCCCAAAAAAGTATGAGGCGAAAAATTAAACGCAGTGTCTAGCGTTACGTCCGACGGAACCCGAAATAAAAATTAAAGTTACGTCCGACGTAACTTTACGTAAGGATTCGAGTTACGTCCGACGTAACCCAATATGTAAATTAAAGTTACGTCCGACGGAACTCCAAATAAAAATTAAATCTACGTCCGACGGAACTTTACCCCAAGGTTTCGAGTTACGTCCGACGGAACCCGATGTGAAAATTAAAGTTACGTCCGACGAAACCCGAAATAAAAAAAACTTTACCCCCACCCGCTGCCCGTTTCGACCTGGAGGAGTTTCATACCGGTGTACGTCGTGGTGCCGGTACGCGTTCGTGTGATCACTACTGCGTTGTGCACGTTAAAGACCCCAGGTTAGCGGTTGTACGGCTAACTTTCTCATCAGACAAGTCACCCGTAGAGGCGTACTAGCATCAAAACTATCTAATCATACGAGCACGCGACGATGGGCCCTCAATCTGTCGTACGAACCAACAGCCCAACACTGATATCTCAGGGTCTCAGCAGTCTCAGGCTCGCAGCACGCGTGCTGCAATTTTCATTTTAATAATGTTTTTTTTTTTTTTGTCGCGTCTAAGAAGAAGTGGTTTCATATCGAAAAACAAATCGGAAAAAAAAATCCTCTTAAGGAAAAAAAGATTGCTCAAAGGAGAGGAAAAATTAAGTGCATGTAACGGGAGTCGAACCAGCCCGTCCTACGCAGCCTCTACACACGAGGAACACACTCCAACCCTTTCAACAAACACGGAGGTACGAATGGAGTCGCGATTTTGACCAATTAACCAACGCTGCATCGGACGTAATGCAGAAGTAAATAATATTTTTATGTTTACGTCGTGTTTCTGCCACAAAGCGTAACATTCAATAAGGTTCCGTAGGTTACACAGGCCGTAACTTGTTTCAGTTACGACGGACGTATCTTTTTGGGTTCCGTCGGACGTAACGTTGCTCTTTATTTCGAGTTCCGTCGGACGTAACTTTAATTTGTATTTGGAGTTCCGTCGGACGTAACTTCAATCTTCATAATGGGTTACGTCGGACGTAACTTTAATCTTCATATTGGGTTACGTCGGACGTAACTCAAAACATTGACGTAAAGTTACGTCGGACGTAACTTTAATTTTTATTTCGGGTTCCGTCGGACGTAAGTGACACTGCAAAATTAAAAAAAATGAGTCTGGTGTGAAAGGTCCAAATCACCACCATAGCTTCTGCTACCAAATACAAGGGCAGTTACACAATACACAAAGAGAGTTTTGTGATTTCGTCATATTTACACTAAATGGCATTGATATTTAACATTTTCAGAGGAATGACACCTTCTGGTCAAACAACATACAGACTTTTCTACTCAAGTTTTACATGAAAGGCCGGACTTCCGCTGAAATTCCTCACGTAGACGAGTTGTCCGCTCGAATAAACTGCCATTACTCGCGATCTGCGAATCCCTCAATCTTCGTTCGTAGGCCATAGTGTCATGAGATCGAGGGGTGTAGGCTCTTCGTACGCCAAACGTTGCTTCGGCGGGTGTTTTTCTCGTGGAAGATGAGACCGTCGCGTGCTGCCGGAACAAGAACCTGGCGATTTTTCACTGAACTGCTTCTTCCGTAAGCTTCAAGGGGGCTTTCTTCGATTCACACACCATCTGTTCTGCTTGCCCGCTAGTTGCAGGATGGTATGATGCACTAATATGGTGCCTGATGTCGTTTTTTATTTTTCTCAGAAACTTGTATATTTTATTTGAAAGAAGATACGGCGCGTTGTCAGAGAAAAAGTATTTTCGGTAGGCCAAAAGTAGCGAAAATGGAGCGTAGAACGTCAATGACGCCGTTTCGACGTCGTGGCATACATCGTGTAAACTTCCAATCACTTACAGTACGCATCGACGATGACTCCGCAGATGCTGATACGTTTCGCCACCCACCGACTGAATAGTGGATCGTTTTCTAGTTACTGCTAATGATGGCGCTGGACTCGAGGAAAACCTCGAGTCTTTCCGCAAAGTTAGCCCAGGTGCCAACACTTTTGTCGAAAGCGGTAAGTGCTCGAAACGTCGACAACGGCGGTAGCGACTTGCTGTGCTTGACACTTGACGCTTACCATCCGCTGAGAAGAAACTTGCTTGTTCGTCTGCCACGAGTCGTCCGATATCAGGTCATCACCGCTACTCCATCTCCCGACAAAACACGTCGTCATTGTCCGCGTGTCCATAGTTAGCTATCACGTGAACTTAAAAATTCCCGAACGCTCATCACTTGCCGTCGCTAAACGCCGTTCATTCATAGCGTCTTCATTGCAAATAAACGTCTTCCTATTTCTTACAATGGTTTTCATCATATTCCTGCTAAGCTGTACTTACAACATTATTGTGTCGGTACTTTCGAAAATATTGCAACGGCCAGTTTGTTTCTGGGAACTATAATGTAACAACCTTTACAACATCTTCCGGATCCCGTGAAACACAATATTTCGTTACGTCGCTCTTCAGTCGTCATTATAATGGCGAGGTAAATACCGTAAATCGCGAAGCAGTTTATAAGACGTCCGCTTCCACTGGTGTCTTGGAAGATTGAGTCTACTGAGCGTGTATTCCTGCAGAAGAATTTTTCATTGACAGAATATTGACACGTGAATCAACAATTGATTCCTTCTTGGTAAGATTTATTGCGAAAGCCCGTTGCAACCGCCGAACCGCATGTCCCTATATCAGCCTGACATTCTCGCACATGAGTTTGCTGGGCCACGCTATTGAGCCAGATGAGCACAGCTGGCAGCGGCGCGAGCAAGGCCACGATGGGAACGTGATGGTGCTCGAGCCATCCCACCGTGAACCCATATTTCGTCCACCCCCGGGTGCGCGTCGCCATCTATTGGTTGAACTAACGCCTTGTTCAAGATGGCTGCCGTGGGACCACAGCCTTAAAGGGTCGTCCTACGGTGTTGATCATGATTATTCACTTGAGACACCGACATATACGGAAACGGCTGTGGGAGTATGCTAAAGCTAAAAAGTCGACAGAAATAATAAGGTAAGGCTAAATTTTGGCGAACTTGTTGTTAACGGAAAAAGCTTTTACATGGGATAAAGAGAAACAAGAAGTCGTTCCCCTCTTGACACTACGACGCCCCAGTAAGAATAAGAAAAGTGCCTGTCATGACCTAGTTGCTGTCGTGATAAGCTGTAAAAGTGTAATAAACAAAACTGATGAGTTTGCTGGTTTGCTCGAGTCTGTTAAAGCAGATATCGTGTTTCGTACAGAATCGTGGTTGTATCCATCCATCGCCGATAGCGAAGTATTCCCAAAAGAATTTACTTTTTATCAGAAAGATAGGCCTAGCCTCGGTAAAAGGTGTTTCTGCTAATACATTCTTTTCTAAAGTCATCTAGGCTAGACATTAATCATGACGATGTCGAATCAATTTGGTGCTCAGTCACTTTATTTGATGACTCATCGTACGCTATAGGAATGTTTTACCGGCCACCGAATTCAGATTTAAAGACGTTACAGTCATATGTTTGATATAGTTTCGAAGGCTTCTCGGCAGCCTATATTATTGGCAGGAGACTTTAACTTGCCAGAACTAGAATGGCCTGATGGTGATTTGTTCATGCAAGGTTGGTACAGGCATGAACCTACAAATGAAAAACATCCTAGATACTTTCGGACTGGTACAATATGTAAGGATCCAACTACGGAATAACGAAAATTTTAGACCTTTTCCTTTTGTAGTTCACGCACAATCTTATTAGCTCTGTCACTATTGTCCCAGGAATAAGTGATCACAATGCCGTCATTGCAAACGTCAAATCTGAAACCAACCGACCTAAAATATGCGCATCAAGGAAAGTTTTTTTTTGATAAAGGTGATTATGCTAGCATATCTCTAAGAGCTCCTCGACCACTTGCCGGTTTTTGAGTGTCTAGCTGAGGACTACAGACATACATAAATTATGGTGTGTATCGAAAAGCAAGCTGCTAGAACTTACGAAACTTTATGTCCCAAGCATAGATACTACTAGGCTCAAAAAAAGAAAGAGACCTTGGATGACCTCACGTATTCTCAGGATTATTAGAAAACAAAGGAGAGCATTCGTCAGATACAAGAAAACAAAAAGTGACAACCATTTGATGAGATTATTTGAAGTAACGCATGAGTATAAACTTAACATAAAAAGTGCGAAGGAAGGTTATTTCAAGCGACTTAACGACAGGATGGAAACTATCACTAAATGCTTTGGCAGTTTATAAAAGGGGGAGGATCATATAACCTGGGAATTAACAAAATTGTGCACAACCACCCCGTTCTCTTAGACGACACCGAAAAGGCAACGTGCCTGAATGATTACTTTCGTCAATCTTCCTTCCTAAAGGTAGCAACTGTCCTCCACCACATGCAAGCACAATCCCGTTAAGGGAACCAGTTGAACTAAGCTTGAAAGGTACCGAGGCGCTCTTGAAAAACGTCGACGAAGCCAAGGCAACTGGTCCCGATGGTACATCTCCACGTATACTAAAACCGTTGTGCAGGACCTATATCACTGTATCTTTATTTAGTCTACGATAAATCACTGTCCACCGGTACCCTTCCAGCTTCCAGACGACTGGAAAATCACCCATGTTGTCCCTATTCACAAAGGCGGTTCAAAAAATAGAAGTTTCAAACTACAGGCCAATATCACTAACTGCTATCTCATGTAAAATCATCGAACACATTTTGTATACAGAAATAATGGGGCATATAATAAACAGCAACATACTAATTAATGAACAACACGGGTTTCGTAAAGGACTTTCTTGCACGACACAGCTTGTAGAATTTTATCACGAATTGGCTTCTAATGTTGATAATGGAGGGCAATCTGATTGTGTTTTTCTAGATTTTCGTAAGGCATTCGACACTGTGTCGCACCGCTCCTTCTTTGTAAACTTAAGCTGTTAAACTTGGATTTTAGTGTGTTCCGATGGATTGAAAATTACTTATTTCAGCGTCGCCAATGTGTTGTCTTGAACGGAAAAAATTCGGGGTATGTTGACGTCACGTCAGGAGTCCCACAGGGCTCTGTTCTAGGTCCACTTTTGTTTTTAATTTATGTAAACGATATTTCCGTGGGAATTTCCTCGTGTATACGGTTGTTTGCCGACGACTGCGTTGTGTATATAAACAATTAAGGATGAACAAGATGCTGCTCTGTTGCAACGAGATCTGGAGTGTATTAATACTTGGTGCTCCACGTGGCAGATGAATTTAAATCCAAAAAGTGTGTACACCTGTGTTTTATAAAGAAAAAGAAAAAAATTGAAAGTCACTACCGGATAGAAAACAACTCAATAAGTAACGAATCGTACGTATAAGTACCTTGGTGTCACTCTATCATCCGACTGTTCTTGGAACGCTCATGTTGATGACGTGATCGTGAAAGCTGGCAGGGCGCTCAATTTTATTCAAAGGAATTTGAAATGCTCACAACCTGATTTGAAAAGAAAACCGCGTACTTATCATGTGTCAGACCAATTTTAGAATATGCCTGTGCCGTCTGGGACCCTTCGGAAATTACCTTGATTGATAAATTGGAAAGAATTCAAAACAGAGCTGCTAGGTTTGTCCTGGATTGGTATGGGCGGAGGGAGAGCTGCACTAAAATGAAAAGTGAATTGAATTGGGAACTACTTTCCTCCCGACGAAAAAAGTTGAGATTGAAGTTTTTATTTCTTATATACAATAATAAAACCGGTATATAATAGAGAAATATATTTAAAACACCCACATTATGTTTCTAGGCGGACTGATCACGTTTTCAAAATCCGAGAGTACCACGCCAGGACAAACATGTATGCGAATTCTTTTTTTTTTTGTTAATACCATTGCTAGTGTGGAATATTTTTACTGAAGACCAAGTGTGCTTTACAAATAAAAATATGTTTTGTTTCAAAACTGTAGCACTCCCCCCCCCCCTGCATTAACGCCTCCGGGCAATGTGGGGTAATCTCTGAGTAAAGAAAAAAATGTATAAAGCAAAGCGGAGAAAATACCTGGCCTCATCACGTGATTATGAACACTACGTCACTATCGAGGGATCGCAGCGCTCCAATCGGTCCAGCATGCGGCTAATTGTCGCAGTCTGACAGTCTTCAGGAAACGATATACTGTATTGGAAGATAAAAAAAAAAGCTGATACGCATGACTTGGTGTGCGGTTGCATGAGCTTGTTTGCATGCACTTACCAATTATCGCAAAGCAGGAAAGTTAAATCTGGAATTCACATTTACTATCGTTTTTGTAGAACACCCAAATTATACGCCTGAATGTGAGGTATCCCCAAAAACGTGAAAGTACACGAAGAGTCGACGCTTCGGGATACCGCAGTTCAGTTGCCGTTCTTGCAATCCGAAGGAACCAGGTTGCGGAAACGCAAATCGCTGCAACTTGACGGAAAGTGTTCTGCGCAGTCATCAACGTTCTTCTTAGTTGCATTTGTGTACACCAAAAGAGCACAGTCTGCAATAAAAAGCCAATACTCTTTTAGCACGCTAATAAGCCGAGGACGATACGCACTCAAATTATATTTTCGACTTGCACTCTTCGGCTGCTCTAAAAAAAGGTGCAGCTTCCATTGACATATACATTTGAACAAATCGCTGCTTGTAGTAATTTTATAACATGCACAGCTTTCGACAGTATAATAATGCCAATGGTTTGTTTTAACGGTTTTAACATTAACGGTTGTCATGTTTATTATGCTTTTTATATTTGTTCAAGATGACTTGAATGGTACATCTTTAAGGGGGCTTCAAGCAGTTTTTGTGGAAACTAAAAATAAATGAATGACTGAATTAATCAATTAAGAAACGCAGGGCATGCAGAGGCTCAGGCATCCTATTATCACAAATGAGATTGTGGTATCAGCTGATAAGGACTCCTTTTTTTCGACTGCTTTTCTTTCTGAATTTTCTGCGCTGCTTTCTACTATCACCAATATGCACGGACTAGGTCACCAGAAAACTCTATTATAAGTCATACCCCCAAAATTTCAATCCTTGAACAAAACAAAAAAACAACAGTAGGAGAGCTTCGTTTAAGACGCGATTCCTTTACTGTAGTTTGCTAGGCGCCATCTGCAGTTCGTTTCACTTTAAAGAAACACTCAAATGAAAAACAAAATTAAAGCCGTTTACAACTCCCTGTAACACCGAATTAGAGCGCAGCTCTTGAGGAGGAGGGGAAGGCGCGGAGGGGGTTCACGTGACCTCGGCGGAGGGGCGTCACGTGACCTCGGGGCGGTCACGTGACCTGGGGGTCACGTGACTTGTGGGCCACGTGACCTGGGGGCCACGTGACCTGCAGGGTCACGTGACCTCGGAGGGAGTCACGTGGCCCGGGGTCACGTGACCTCGGGGGAGGGGGGTCACGTGACCTCGGAAGGTCACGTGACCTAGCGTGGTCACGTGACCTAGGGCGTCACGTGACCTTGGGGTCACGTAACCTTGCGGTTACGCCGACGGCGACGCCGCTCAAGCCGGAAACGGGCGCCTAAGAGCTGCGCTCTAAAAAAGATTTTCAAGCGCATAGATGGAGGACGTAAGTTTGTGGTAATTTTTCCACGAATTTATTGTCATTTCGGCCAAAAAATCGGCCAAAATGACTATAAAAAAATGTAGTCTTTTCAGCTTTTATGCTCTAGTTATTTTTTTTCTCTTTGCGTGGAATTGCCAGCAAGGTGAGTGAGCGTCGTACGCACAATTTAAACGTGACTTAAAATATTTTTTGTAGCAGACCGAGCACACTACAAAGCTTGAGAGCTACGTGCCTTTCGAAGCGAAATAACGGGAACATTCACAAACTTGATATGCAAGCCCCCAACCAAATGTCTCGCAAATTCTTACTCGTGTAGGTACCTACTCGGTATCATACCAATGTTAAAATCACAACTCTGGCCCTATTCACAGAGCCGCGGGGCCGCTTTCACAAGAAACGACATTTTTATTCAGCACCAACCCGTACTAAGGAACAAATCAAGCCAGATCCAGCAACATATAGGGGACGTGAGACGCTAGGCTTAGGCCAGTCCCGCTACGAACCCAAGCAAATGCACCGCCCTTCCAAAAAGGCGTGCTTGCGACGGCTGTTTGGTACAAACTAGGTAAGTCGAGGACAAACTCCTCTAAATAGCACAGTGGACGCAGAACGATTCGCACTAATAAAAATTAACAAGTTCAACGAGCTAGGCTCGTTGAGCACGCCACAAACGTCGGCAGCCATGCCCGTCATACTTTAAAGCCGAAGCAGAAAAAATAAATTCGGTATATTTTTGAAAACAATAATGAGTTTACCTGCTTTTTTTGTTCAATGAACAATGATTTATTGTCGATATAAATACTATTACGGCCCGGGGAAACATATTACGCAACGAACATTTCACGCGTCAATAATTTCTCCAAGCAAGAAGAGCCAAGAAAAGGCGCTTAGTTTTGGGAGTACTTGGCGGGGCCTAGAGCAGGGCTACCCCCCCCCCCCCTGAATAGTTGAATAGTGTCTAACGGTGTAAATAGTGTTTAAAAAGGTTTTGTTAAAAAATTTACCAAAAATATTAGGACCTTTCACTTTTTTCAAAACTTCAGTGTCCCTTTAGGTTTAGACACAGCTGACGCTACGAGCTCATGAAATGAAACAGGTAGCGTCAAAAGAAAACTTCCCTGAGCCTTCCGGGTACGTTATAGGCTTCGCGTTGATGTAACACGCAATGAAACAGGAATAACACCATATCGGATCGCTTGAGACGGTGTACGACTGGTCCCATTAGTATCGGCTGCGACCGTACTTAAGGTGAAATGAAGTATAGTGCCACCGACTGCCTAATAATAACAGAACCTCAACGAAACATTTTCTGCTTTGTCTGTCGTTATTTGGCCTTCTTATTGGATCATTGGCTGCCACCATTGGCAACGGGACGACGATATGGGTGAGTAGTAATTAGTACCAGTTGGTAATGCCTTACTAACAAAAAAATCAAATGAAACAGCGGAAAAAACTAACGAAGCGGGACTTATAGAAGGTGTAGACTCGATAAAGCCGACTTACAACTGTATTTAATACGAAGCAATATCAAACCGTTAAACCACCAAAACCATCAAACACAGTCTATCTGCCTATCCTATCAAGTCAGCTACAAAGTTGCTTCAAAACGACACAATTACGCAATCTCGTTGATAAAGAAAGCAATAGACGGCGAGCTGACACACATGTCTTCTCGCAACGTGACATGCCGAACGCCTCTGGTATCTCTCTGGTTCTTCGATTAGTCTGCCGCGTCACAATCACTTGTCAGAGTGTACCGCAAAATGCCAAGGGGTAAAGACCTCACAGCCAGATCATGCTCCCTCAACCTTTATTTAATGCCTCTGCTTGACTGCACTATGCACATTTTACAGCGATAGCTGTTAGTGGGACACTTCGCGGTTTCGCGCCATCGACCGTGCTTCATATGGACACGGTTTATTTTCGGCACTTCGCCAAAACATTCCACAGGCCGCTAATAACAAGATAACAAGCAATAATTTTAACATGCGATGGTCATGCATGGTAGCAAGATAACATGCATGGTCAGTAAAACAGACCCCGCCGGGCAATCTGGCAGAGCACTAGGACAGGTGCCCATATGACGCAGAATATGCACAAAGAATTCCCGGGAGATAAGCAGATAAAACTGCCTTAGAATTGCACGATGCATTCCGTATCAGAGAGCAAGAAGAAAGCAAGTGCATTAGTGCCCTTTCAATGCACCTGAGAGAAACATAGTTTTATGTTCTAAACGAATAGCGAGAAAGATAGTATTAGAAGTCTGTGTTTGTTTGAATGACCCTTCATTTGAGAGTGCACTTCCTCTTGTCTACTTCCTGGTCCCTGTTTATTCGGCGCTTTTCGTTTAGCACGTCTGATTATTTGTACCGAACTGACGCACGCAAGCACGCTCCCTTCTTACGCCGAAAGCTGAAATACTCTCTACATAATACACCCTTACTGGTTCTAGAACGCTATCAAATGTTCTACCGGTGCGTTACTCGGTTTGACACGAAGCACCTTAGTGGACTCTATGGTGCCCCCTCGCACCTTTAGCGTTCCTTCAGTCCATCTGCTCCGAAACGACACGCTAGGGGCTCCGACGTCATACCTCAGCTGTCGCTGTGTTTCACCTTACGGGCTGCGTAAGCATTTATTCCCACACAACAACGAGATCTTACATACCACCTCGCCTTCACAGTTCACATTTTTTGTTTTATATGTTTATATTTTACGAGATGTTTGTAACGAGATGGCAATACACTTCTAACCTCTCTGAAGTGGCCAAAAGGGGTATTGACATCTCGTGTCTGCGGTCTGCGCTGTCGAAATCATGCCCACACAAAATGAGGAGAGTTTTTGGCCTCAGGAACAAAAACTGGGACAGGGCAGGGGAGGGGGGGGGTATCCGCCTGAACGTCTTGTGGAAGTAGTGAAGACTCCTTCTTGAAGGCACTTCGAATGAGTGCGGGTGTACCGGAGAGTATAGGACCTAGCGTTATACCGGTAGTACTCCCCCATACAGGCATGGTTAGCCATAGAATTAAAAAAGGTGGCAAGCAAACACCATGTGCTGGTGTTTTGTTCCGCTCGTAGGAAGCTGTGAAAGTTATGTGGCAGGGTTTAACGGGCGGCAAGCAGGCTCCGGGTGCACAGAGAAACAACAACAAAAAAGTTTGTACACTGTGAAGTCGGGGTAGTAAATAAGATTTCAGTGTCGTGTAGAAAAATGTACATTGGGCGGTCGGGCAGACGCATTAATGATAGGTTAAGAGAGCATGATTTGGCTGTGAGGTATCCTCCTTCCGGCCTATTCGGCGGTATACTGTGACAGGTGAGGGCGTGCGCCACTCTTTACTAACACTTCAATTGTGACGCGGCACACTACTAATAAAAAAGAACAATAAAAAAACCGGGAGATAGCGGAGGCGTTCAGGATGCCGCGATGCGAGGAGGGCATATGTGTCAGCTATCTGTATATCACTTTGTTTAGCAGCGAGATTGAGTACATGAGTTCTTTTGAATGAATGGAATTGGGGTATTTTGGCCCATCAGCAACAAAGGCCATAGTGCGCCATGAGTTGTTTTGAAGCGAGTTTGTAAATACCTTTATAAGATCGGCAGATAGACAGTGTTTGGTGTTTTTCTTGGTTCGACGATTTTATGTCGAACCAAGAATAATCTTCGTATTAAACTTCAGTTGTAAGTCAGCGCTTTTCGTGTCTACTCTTTCTACCTGTCCTTCGTGATTTTTAAGCTGTTTGTTCTTGTTAGCGATAATATGGGCCCAACATTTGCCATGGCCTCCGTCTCTTAAACTGGGGTTACTGAAGACGAACACTATGTTGTTTGTCCGGTTTAAGAGTGGCATCCTCCTAGCTTCGACATTCCGGAATACATCAACAATGAACGCACGGGTACTGCAACACGTTACAATACCGCACTCTCATTTAAAAGCATCAACGTATCGTGAAAGCATTCGAATCATGGTTGGAGACGTGTTGCGAAAACTGGCAGTGAAATCTTCTTTATCGCTTCCTAACTACCGTAAAACGCTTCCCTTTTGCAAGCCGCATTTGTTGTAGGAAGTAAAATTTCATTACTCTTCAAAGAAATTCACCCACCGTTACATTTACATAAGAAATATTGTTACTAATAATAATGTTAAAAGATTCACTCCAGGTTAGTTAATATATTAAATGGCTCTGGGTACACCTAAGCACTTCTTATGAGTTGTGAATGCGAAAGCATGCACGCCGCTCTTCCGCTCTCTTCTTTCGTCTGCGGCGTACTTGCGTCGACGGTCGAGCGCGCGCGCTGTCTTCGGCGCGCTGACCTTGGCGATGGAGCGGTGGAGCCGCTGCCTCGCGGACACGCAGCGCCATGGGGTGGCGGTCGTTGAAACTGACGCGCAGCGGCCAATGGAAGCCTCGTCGACGCGCGCCAGCCAATGAAACCGAAGCCGAAATCCATCAGCTTTATTCCGCCCCTTTGGGATCGGGAAACTAGGGCCGTTTGGCTGGCTTTTCGTGTGGTTTCATAGCTGGGAGCTGGCTTCACTTGGAGAAAGGATTTAAAATGCCGTTTAATGCTTTCGCATTAAAAAAACTTTAGCAGATTACACATAACAACACAATCCTGATACCGCAGGAAGCAAAAGACGGCACTGCACACACAGTCTCTAACCCAGCTCTTGTGAAGAATAGATTTACGAAGACAAATGTCACGTGAAATAATGTCACGCGAAAGGACACTTATAACTTTGCGCCCTTGCTTTTTTTTCACATTATAGCTTACATATTAGGAATAATATTACCTTTTGAATCTCTGCTCACCGACGGAAACACTCAAATATATAGCCGTGGAAAAACAAACAGTTGCGGCTAATTCCGGTGTAACCCCAGTATCGAAAACAAATTTTAATTTTCCGATGAAGACAGTGACGTGTCACTTAAACGTTTGTTGCCTTTTGCTTTAAGTTCAAAAGCTTAATGTAGTTCTCTATAAATCATATCTGGGTACCGAGCCAGAAACGTGCTGTCATTTCAAAATCTTTATGGAGTTCTCTAGTAACTATATCTGGGTATCTAGCCAGAAACCTGCTGCGGCGTCATTTAGTGACCGAAGGTTTCTGACTAGATACCTAGATAGGGTTTCTAGACAACTGCATAGAGCTTTTAAGATAAAAGCAAAAGGAAACACATGTATAAGTGACACGGCACTATCTTTATCGGCAAATGAGTATTCCTTTTTGGTACAAGGGTTATGCAGGATTTACGCCTGACTGTTGGTTTTGCTACGGTTAAATATATGAGTATTTTTTTAAAATAAAACTTAATTGCAAACGCGTCCTTGTTTGTCTACTTTATTGTCCTTTTTTTATCGCTTACCTACTTGTGTTTTTGGAGACATTGCGAAATTGTTCCAACGTTCGCAACAAAAATACTTACTGGCTTTGGTCGCTTCGAACTGAAAAACTACACATTTCCCGTAGCGAGCATAGACGAGTGTCAAGTTTTGCCGTCTGACCTCGTTGTTTTCTGAAGTAAAAAAAAAAAAGGAGTGAAGGTATGTATATATTAGTTGTTGGTTTCTGTCGAAGGGCCATTAGGCCATAGAACAATAGCCGCCCCAACGATACAGCACAAGTTTTTTTTTGTTCGGAGTAGATCTCGAGTTGACATAAAGTTTATTTAATTAAGGAGCTTGAAGCACAAAACATGTAGGCTATGCTTCACATGAAGGATTCACGGCGTTGTAAGAGTTAATGTTTAATAGCGTCACATCTCGCGATCGTAGGAAGAGAGGATTCATTAGGCCAGTTTAATTAGACATGATATGTAATTTACGTGTTCATTTTTATTTTAAGATGTAATATTTTTAATGTCATCGTTTGTTATTTCAAAGTTTTCTTCGCCCAAGGCGATAAACGCTTTCGCATATTTTCGACGTTATCTAACGGCAAACACAGGTTTGGGGCAACCAAGAAGAAACGGTCGGCCAATTTATTTTGAATTACACAAAGTGTACAAGACCCGTGTCTAATGCCGTTGGGTGCCGTCATCAGAGGGGCGTGCTTGTTTAAAAAAAGACTTGCTCGTGTGTATTAGAAAAAAATAAAAATAATAAAACTTTGCTTCCATGCTTGAACTCTAGTGACATACGAGTGTGTTATCGCACCACAGCTCAGAGCACATGAAGCGAAAACTCGTGCTGCAGAACCCAGAGATCCTGGGCTGAACCCCTATTTCCACACATTTTGATCTGCATAAGCATCGTACCGACGTGCGTTCGTGTATCACACGTGCATGACGAGCGTAAAGGCCCCATGCTAGCTGATATCGCACGGGAGAAATGTCTCATCTAGAGAGAAGATATCAGATGCCCACTATAAACAATGGGAAGCATGGCGGCCCGTCGGATGCCCCGTGAGTGCAAGCACGTGCAGCTTGCGCGTGTACATAGCTTGGCAAGCTTGAAATTGCAGGGATTTGCCCGCTAGAGCAGAAACATGGCGGCGGCCAGTGGCCTTGCTTGCAATCGCTTGTAGGCTCAGTTACTGCCTGTCTATGCATAACTCCGCGTGCTGGGCGGAGTTGGAAATGCGTAGTTACCACGCGGAGGATCGGACCTCGAGATTCATTCGGCCTTTATTTCTTATGGAGCTTTGTTCTCCAATGGTAAACCCCACTCTTGGCTGTCACTGTGTGTCCTTGTACAGAACACTTCCGAAGGTACCACCTGTGTAAAAACAGAGGTAGTGGGCTGTTTCGGGACGGTATCTCTCCCGTCGCCAACGTGCAATAGGCGGTATAGTTTTGGTTTTAGTTGAAGACACAAATTCGCCTTAATAAATGTTTATTTTCGGTTCTAACTTCGTGTACTATTTTCCATCTATGGCAATCAGCGGTACAATTACTTTACATACGGAGTCGAGGGCACGACCCGATAAACAGAAGGCGTCTACACAATAATGAAAGATTCTATGTGAAAGAAAACCTGAGATTGAAGATTGAAGTTTCACATTGGAGCTGGAAAAGCAAGAGCACATGAAGCAAAGAAGATCACAAAGTTGATTTCTGACGGGATTACATTTTTTTGGTGGGCGTTTTCTTTGTGATCAGTACCAGATATCACAGATTTAAATGAACTAATAACTGTGCGTTAACTACAATATTTGATAACAAATGTAGTAAGTGGTCACGTGTTTATCTTTAAGTAATATTAAGGTGTTCAACTATAATTATTACATGCAACCACGAAGGAGCGTGGAGTAAAATCAACGTACCATAAATGGTTTCAAGCAGGATGGAGCGGGATACCACTTTGAAAGATTCAGTGTTGGTAGTTCTAAAAGAAGATAAAAAACACAAATTAAACAAATGAAAAAAGTAGAGATTTTAACTCTCTTTAAGATGACTCAAAATGCAGAATAAATCATTCCGTCATTTAAGATTATTATTACCTTCGGATTTTACTGCCAGAAATTCGTCCGTCTGCTCGTGCATACCCCATTGTAACACAGGTCAGAACAAGCGGTTTTCTTACAATGGCATGCTGAGCACGTCAAAGCGCGCGTGACACGAGAAAGCATAGAAACCGCGAACATTGTCACGCTACATAGCTTATGTGTTGGCACTCTTTCGATGGACTTTTTCAAAAAAAGAGTTATATTATTTAGGAAACGTTTTCTAGTTATATCAGCCGTAGCTTGAATAAGTACTTTATATATAAGAGTAAACGAGGATCAAGAGCAAGCACGATACAAACAGGAGTTGAGAGTCAGCGCACCCTGAGTGTCTTCTCGTTGTGTGAGTGTACTTTTGGAAGTGTTTCTGTCCTTGTGTACAAGGAAGTGCAAGCATGAACCACCAACTCGCCCAAGCTGAAGTGTGTGCTCGCTTCGGCTGACGTGCTAGAGCACCGCGCATGCAGTACAATAAAATGGCGGAGAGCTTTGGAAGGAAAGCAGGTACGAAATAGTTTGCGATATTTTTAAGTTTTCGTATTGAAAAGCACTTTGGCTTCCTATCCTCGTGTACTAGTTTTGTTTTGGCGCGCTAAACAATATGGGATTAGTAAAATTCCAACTGATCCCAGCCGAGGATCCATTTTATGGTCTCTTTGACTTAAAGTCCGTGGCAGGCTGAGAATTTGGTTCAACGTCCTCCTTCAGCTCGCAGTGGATGCCTCCTGCCGGACGTTGGCTGCACGTGCGACGAAGGTAGGCTCAGCCAAAAACATTAAAAACAAAGGCAGCAAAAAGAAAAAAAATCAAAGTGAGAAAGCTCGCATTGGAAGCGGAACATCTACTGAATTGTTGATCTGTCACTAACTATAGAGTTTCCTAGTTTCAAAATCTTGTTCGGTGAAAAGCAAAACTGATGCCGGTCAACACTTTCTTCCGAAGTTTGCTGGGACTACCGAATCGCGACACGTAGAAAACGCGACGAAAGCTCTTCGTCTGAGACTTACAAGTTTGTTTCACCTTGTTTTCGGGTCATGACGGCATACTGAGCCATTGTGTTGTGGTTCGTGAGACTCGTTCGCTTGTACACCCTGCATACCTTTTCGTTGAGGTAAGTAATGACCCCCATATAGCCGTCCTTGAAGGTCTCCAAAAACTGGAAGAGAAACGAGCTGTAACAATGGTCCTTTTCATACGTAGTGTACAACGCTGGCAAAGATACTGGCGCGAGCGCGTTGTTTCTGCTTTGGTTTCGTTCTACTCAGTTCATACTGAAGTTGAGAATGCGGCCAATGCCACAAGCACATCCCACTCCAGCCCGTTTAGACTTGGATGAGCATCGTACCGGCGTGCGGTCGTGTATCACTACTGCGTGAGTGGACGTTAAAGACCCCCGGGCTAGCGGCTGTACTGGACTAGCTGAATTTCTCATCTACTGCTGGGGGACAAGTCGCCCGTTTAGGCAGACTAAGTTATATTCTGTATAAACATACACACACCAATTGTTTTTTTGCCACAAGCACGAGAGCTTGAGGCTGCTTGTTTGGATTGTTATTCCGCAGGACGAGCACTCGCGATAGAAATGCACGTATCAAAGAGTAGCGCGGGCTACCTCGCGCTCGTGGCTTTGACAAGTTTCAGCTTAAAGATGAGCAGAGTATCGCCCTTTTTTGTTCGAAAAACAAACTCAGTGGCTCCTCTATTGGGTAGCACCGGCACACTTCCGGTTCACTTATATTTCCCAACTTTGTACTCATATATACTTTACCTTAAGAGTGAATCAAGTCTGACAGCGCTATAAGTGACAGTTTCCAAAAGATAACGTGTATATTTGATTTCGAAAATAGTGCGAAACCCACCACCTAGTGCAGAACCGGAAGGTGGTTGGGGGCTATTTGCAGACTGGCGCCTCCAGGTTACAACTCACTCGAGAAGGAGCAAAAGGGCAACAACGCGTGAAAATGATGTGCAGGATAAAACCCCGTTCGTGCGCGCCAGAAGCTTTGACAGCCTTGTACATTATGAATGGTACCGAGTACGGTATTCTAAAACTCACTTGGAGCAGTGCTGCCTCAATCATGCACCCAAGACCCCCGTCCCATTATAAAGACAAGCTAAGAAGAGTGCTGGCCAGCATGCCATGTGCATCCTGCTTAGAGTCGCTAAAAAAAGATACGCTTCACGTGTGGCGTTCCACAAGGATCCATAATTTCTCCCTTACTGTTTAATATTTATGTAAATGATTTTGTAGAAAACGTCTTCAAATTGTCATATATTTCAATATCTGGTTGATACCGTTTTAGTCGTGTGTCACACTAGCTTCACATCAGCCGTACAATTGCTACACAAGCTGTTTTCACCGCTATCTTGACAACCGTATCAAGATTAACGCCTCAAAATCTAGTTTAGTATTCTTTTGAAATTCTTTAAAACAAACTGTTATCAACGTTCCTCTGTCCATTCCTACCTCTGATCGTGGTACCTTATTCATGTACAGCGGTTTCTTACGTCAATTCACTTAAATACCTGGGCGTTTATTTTGACAGCGACCTTGCTTGGAACACCCACCTGATCTATATTTGTAGCAGACTCAGCAGTACTGCCTGTATTTTGTGCACCATTAGACATCTTGTTCCGATTTGTGTGCGCAGAGCTATTGCCAGCAGTCTTGCATATGGAATTTTAAGATACGAAATTAACGATGCTTGCCAGCTGCCCCATAAGATGGCGAGTACGGATTGATAATATTCTGCGGAACCTTTTGAAGAGCGTGGCGCGTATGACTGTGATTTGACAAAATACGGAAGTATCTTTGAGTATCTTGGCTTACCTTCCTTCCAAAAGTTGTCCGCGAATTCAGTAATTCTCCGCCACTTTTAGAGAAAAATGATATAAATCACAAGAAAAAAAAACATTCATGTTTTTTTTAGTTCTAAGAGATAGTCCTTGCTATGCTGTACCTCGTTCCTGTAGTCGTTACGAACAAGCTAGTCGTGATATTATGCTCCGAAGATATTTAATCCACTTCCCGATGACATTTTTACGCTTACTAAAAAAAGCAACTGAAAAAGGGCTCAATCATTAAACTCTGCCCTAATTACTCGTTAATTTCTCTTACCTTGTCGGAACCTTTTTATTTTACCTAATAATTGCGGTTGTGGGGATATTTATACAGCGTGTAGTTGGTCAGCCATTTCAAAGTTGCGACGAGTCACTCGCTGTAGATGAGCAGGTTAGCCAGTGCAGTACAACCGCTAGCTCCGGGGGTCTTCAACGTGCACCCACGCTGTGGTGATAACACGACCCGCTACGCCGGTGCGATGCTCATCCAGATCGAAACGGGCAGGGGTGGAGATTGAACCCAGGATCCCTGGGCTTCTGGCAGCGCGAGCTTTCATTCCACGTGCTCCCGAGCTGGTGTGCGCTGCCCCACTGGGCCACCGATCCCCTTTATTTTACCTATAGGCGGTATTCACCGGACGCCATATTTGAGGTGACTGCCCACAGCGCATGCTCGCATGAGTTCTCATTTATGGTCTACCAAGGAAGACAATCTTGATGAGCAATACGTAAATCAACTGAAGT
>JAZHYW010020262.1:0-5000 GCA_037355805.1 Ixodes ricinus
TTTTTCGTCTAGCCTTCTCTGCAACATGTGGACTATCGCTTCAGATGCCACGACATCTTGAGAGGGGCTGTTATCACACGTTTCTCTACAAACACTAGTGCCGAGGTCAACGGTTATGCTACGTTCTTGTTGTAAAAACATTGGCCTATTGCGCCCTTCTGTTCGCTTGTATTGACTTTCAACTGATGTGCATAGTGATCGTAACCTCTGTTCTAGTGCATCATTCTCAGTTATGGGGTTTACAAATCTTGAAACGTATCTCTCTATTGCTTTTACATACGAGTTATTCAGCAATTCTTTTTCGTGGTGCACTTTTCTTATCATACGGTTGTTCAGTGTTACTTTGAGAAGACTTGACTCCAAGGTCACGCGGACAACGTTGTCGGTGTCGTTTTCCATTTCCCACTACAAAGTGACTCCCCTGGCTACAAAAAAAAAATGTACAAGTATTCCTGCGGGAACCCGTTCACGAAAAATCTGGAAGCCCTCTGACGCCGAACAACACCCCTCACCCTAAGAGGAAACTGGATCGCAACAGAGCCGCCCAACTTATTATCCCGTTCAAACCACCCAGCTGGCAAGTTCAGACGTTCAAAATCACATTCCTCGCAGAGTAACCAACCACCATCAATTTTAGTGCCCACCTCGTGAAAGACCCACCGAAAGATATCAAGCTCAAACTCAACTCTTACAAGTCCGTTGCATTTCTTCGGGTTGGAGAGCTTCTTTTGTAGTTCATAGAGGAGCTTGTCTGTGACTGCATCCAGGCGGCTCTGCGCTGGCTTAGTTGGGTTGGAGAACTCGGCCAGGCACTGTGCGTTGAGATGCCGCCGTGGCTCCAACGTGCATTGCCATTTAGGTAGTCCCTTCCACTGGACCAGGAAGCCCTTGCTCTGCAGCCACATTAACGAAAGTGTTAGGCAAGCTAAATTTCAATTTCGCTACATGTGCTTCACTTATCGATCGCCACCAAATAAGGCAAAACGACAAGAAATGGTGCGCTTACATATTTTAAAAAACAAGTAGATACAAGTTGTAGCACTTGAATAGGTGCATACATTGCAGCGCCAATAATATTAAAAAAAGAAACATTAGTGGAGAAAGTAGAGTTACGAAGCAACCGTTCTAGAATGCCAAATGACAGCGTCTCTCTCGAAGTAAAAGCTTAGATACTTCGTTCTCGGAAGTCATCACCGAGCCGCTAGTGGCGTCGTGTATTACAGAACGTGGGCGAGGTTACCTCTCCAGACGGTCAGAAAATTAAACATTTACTAGAGTTGATATTATTTCAATTCCGGTGTAGTATTAGCGTACCTTTTTTATGTCACGTTACCTTCATTTATAGAGAAAACGGCCATTACTGAGAGCCACTTTTTAGTGGCTCCATGCGAACTTCATTATAATGCCATTAGTATGCTCCTGACTATCGCGCCGATTCAGCGTAGACAGTAAAGACCTTTGCCACCATCTATGCTTTATCTTCTGTCTTGTTTCTTGTGCCAGTCTCGACACGCAAAAGTAAGAAAAAGACATAGCGGTCAAACACTAGCTCGTGCCTTGGACAGAGGCTCACCAATTTTCTCGCAACCCTGACAAAAGCTCACCGCCTGATTAGTGCACCGGAACAAAGACGTACGACCCATAAGAGGCGTGGAAACAATGGCTCATCTCAAAACGCGCCTCTCACCAGCTATTTTGTGCACGATACGCCGGAGTCGTTTTCTGCAAGCGTAGGCCCACAGCGGGGTTATCGCACGAGCTAAAAGACTATGCTTCCAATAATTAATCACTCCAGTAGCAGTGTAGCGGAAGTGGCTGGTCAAATTCGCCTATTAACTTTGCTGAGTACGGCGCACATGCCACTTTGGTCAGCTCAATCGATCGCACAAGGGTGCTTTTGCCTCAGCCAAGCACGGGATTAATTAAACACAATTCATAATTGAGCTTAAATTTTGCCGGCGACTGGCCAATCAAACAATAGTTTTCTTGACCGAATCTATATTAGCTTGCCAGTTATTCGTCCGGTGAGCTTTTGCCCGGTCACCTCAAACTTTACCGGTGCTGTCAGCGAGGTTGTACGACTATGCTTGTTTCAAAGCGTCGATGTAAAACAACTAAGTATTCAAACCATTGTTTCAAACATTGCGCTAAACTGCAGAGCAGCAGGTAGAAACAAACCTAGCAGCCAACGTTTGTGTAAACTGAATATATTAAATGTGTTTATGGACCTCTGTGCAATTTACAAAGAACCGAAGTGTGCGCACTGAGTCCGTCCAGTGATCTGTTATTGGGCAAACAACACCACTGAGCCTGTTTAGTCGGTAACAGGTTAATAATGCGGTAGAAACTCCGCCTCCAGAGCGAGCTTTCTTGTTAACACAAGCGTGCGCGCGCAGCAAAAGCACGGTGAAAGGCAACGAGCTTGTGCTGGAGCTTGGAGGCGACGCTTCGACTGCGCCACCGACTATAGTGCAGGTAGTTTTCGTACTGTATGGGGATTTATAGAAAGAAAGGAAAAGAGATAACGC
The DNA here is from genome assembly GCA_037355805.1 of Ixodes ricinus. Taxonomy (NCBI): domain Eukaryota; kingdom Metazoa; phylum Arthropoda; class Arachnida; order Ixodida; family Ixodidae; genus Ixodes; species Ixodes ricinus. The sequence continues at coordinate 2,529 of JAZHYW010020262.1, forward strand.
GAGACTTGGAAAAGGAGTTGCCGCGTGTCTTTTCCAAGTCTCGCATTACCTGGTTTGCGAACGCTGTCCTCAAAGCGCGGGCGGGAGCTTTATCGAGGGCTACCGGAAAATGGAGAACTTTAGGGAACCGTTTTTTCAGCTCCAAATAATCGCCTGATTCGATACAAGCCCGCTTCGAAATATGTCCTCGCTGCGATTTTAAATGAGAAGACCTAATCGCAGCGCGATCGGGTCGGATGATCGATCGAAACTGCATAAACGGTTTCACAAATCCGCCGCTTAATCAAAACGTTTTATAATTACTTTAAATCGACCGGAAGCTGGCTGACCACAGAGAGCTTGGTTGCTGTGCACTATCCGCGTTTTGACGTGCGCGCTCTACTGGTGCTTTGCGTAAGGCACGTATTCTACCTTCCAGCGTAATAAGGATATCTCGTCTCTACAGTTGAGGTCTTTGGGCTGAAGGAAGTAATGTTGATATACAAATTTGGTAGCAAGGTATACTCACATCAGATAACGAAGAGCGAATAGAGATAGTTGGGAAATGGTTCAACAGAACAGGGTCCAAAACATTGATTGTGGTTCTTTCTGACGTGATATTTATAAACAGAATACAATGCCATAGTCATAAGAGGCATACAAAGTCAAAGGTACGGTCTTGAAATATAGAGAAGGGCGACTTACCGTCTTGGCGATGACCCTTTCCACCGGGTAGAACGACATCGGATGAACCCGCTCGACCGAGACGCTGACAGGGCGATCGGGCGACAGATGTTGCAACTTCGCACCACGGGCAACGTTCTTATATAGCCTCGCCGAGAGCTTTTCTTTTCATCATTCAAAGGTGGTAACCGAAGGTGCTCTTCTTTTTCCTTTTTTTTAAACCAAGACATGGTCCCATGCAATAACAAAAGTACGCATTTTCCTGAAGTTCAAACAATGTTTACAAGTACAAAAAAAACAACAACACGATACTGACATTCCTATACCCGTTTTCACCTCAAGAAAACAGTAAGTTCTGCGCATTGTTCATACGCCGCGCGAAATAGTTCTCGCCAGATTTGGTTGTCGGAGGCACAGGCGATGCTTTTGGCGTTTGAAACGTGTACTCCTTGATAAGATAACGTGTATCCACTCCAAAATGCTACTACTACTAAATATATCTTAAATCTCCACCTAAAGGTGAAAATTAGTAATCATCCGCGAGAAGCCGGACGTTTTTTCCTACGGTTCTTGAGGTGAAAACAGGTATAGAAGCTTTTATTTCTACGCCACATCATTTCATTGTGTCCAGAGTTTGCGAGCTCAGGCTGAATTCAAGCAGAATTTACCAATGAACCATTCTAAGCGATCTATTATTCGCAAACATAAACCCGTGTAGTCTCTTACGATCCGCTCTACCTTCAAATGGACCGCAGCGGACGCTACGAGCCATCGGAGGTAAGTCAGTTCTAAGTGCATGACACGCGGCATGCGCTGAGTGCGGGGACACGCGGAGCACGAGGCCAAATGAACCGCTCACAGCACTGCATTATCTGGAACGACTCGCACGCAGCGTCCGGTATAATCCATCCCGGTGTATACGGAACATAATCTTGTACCAAAGCAGTATGTCTGACTTCTTTGATTACCTCGAAGTCATTCTCCAAGCAGCTCACAAAAGTGTCATTGTATTTCGTCAGAACCTCGAACCGAACAAAACCATTATCACGGAGTACCTTCCGCACAGGACAACGTGAAGCGCTAAGTGCTCGTTCGAGCGTTGTGAAAACCAGTCCTCCGAAGACAGGATATAAAGCTACGACCCTCGTGAGCCAAGCGGGGCATCGGAGTGAAGCACTTGAAGATGTTCCATCGAAACACAATCCTCCCGCGGAGAGCTGTCTTGTGCGTCGCTCCGTTGCTCTGATTGGCCAACGGGGACCGTAACTTTCGCCGTTTACCAAGTTATAGCGAAACGGAGATACACTCCTTCCGTGTAGCTTTTCTATCTGATCGTTTTGCTGTTCCACATGTTAGGGTGTTTTCGCAGACCGCAACGAAGCCGCCGCTACTGCGCCGGCGCGCCGATGGCCTTGACTGTTGAGTTCCGGCTAGCGTAACTGGTTGCGGAGAGCGTTGCGGAACAGCGGAAACGATCTACGAAAACTCCCTATTTTGCGAGTCCGTGGTCACGATTTGAGCGGAGAACGTAACGTGGCTTTTTGAAGCTACAGGGGAATCCAGTGTAAGTCTGTTATCTGCTTCAACGGTCGTGTATTTACAAAATCAAGCCGGGTTTTACTGACAAAATAAACTGCTCCTCGCCGACATTTACGATTTTGCCCCATTCCATGATTAGTTTAAAAAATAATTCAAACCCGAAAGCCCCGCCTCCACACCCTGCCGCCAAACCCCGTGTTCTCTCACGCATCTTCAAGATCTTCAACTTTTAAAAACAACGCTTGACGATTCTTCAAGCTTCTCCCCTTA
>JAZHYW010020262.1:10000-12315 GCA_037355805.1 Ixodes ricinus
GCACGAGAGAAGTTTCGGAAACACAAAGTTTTGTCATCTCGGTCCACAGAAACGTCATCTATGGTCAATAAAACAGCCTGATGATCGGAAATTCCAGGTACTACCTCACATTTAGTATTACCAGAAATCATTCCACTTACAAAAAAAGGTCAAGTATCGATTTAGAGTTACCTTGAATCCTCGTGAAATCTTCAACGACTTGTAACAAGTCAAAAGTAAATGCTATATCCAGCATTGCTTCACCAGATTCGTCACTCTGATTTAGGACTAAGAAGTTTGGCCAATCAACGTTTGGCAAATTAAAATCTCCGGACAAAATAATCCGATCATCAGGCTTAACATGTACACTAAGATAATTCCTCAACCGCTCGAGGACAGCAACTGAGGAACTAGGAGGCCTGTAAAAGGCCCCCAAGACGTACCTAACCTTACCACTGTAAGCTTTGCAAAAGATACACTCTATGTCAGAAACATCTGGCATGCTTAGTATTTTTAGAGAATTCTTAAAAAGGACACACACTCCACCACCTTTACTTTCACGGTCTTTCCGGTAAACACTGTAGCCAGTAGGAACAAATTCACTGTCATATACGCTTTCGTTTAACCATGTCTCCGTTAAAATAACTATATCTGGATCATGAGAAAGCAACATTCCTTCTAACTCGGTGGCCTTGTTTAGAACGCTCCTACAATTCATATTCAATACTTTCAACGATCGAAGGCCACAGCTACGCCGTCAGTTATCGTTATCGTTTTTGCTCAGCCTAAAGCGTGAGCATTTTCCTTCGTCCCAACCAAACAGTACCTTATCAACACTCAGCTTATCGTATACAAGTTTTACTTTCGCTCCGTTTTTTCTTTCTTCGGCCGAACTTTTCCATAACTGTTTTCTTATTTCACGAATTCTGAAAGAATAATCCTCTGATAGCGATATCGTGGTGCCTTTAAGTTTGTACGCAGACTTTATTATAGCAGTCTTTTCTCGGTAGTCCAGAAATTTTAAAATGGTAGGACGAGGTTTGTTTTCGACTTTTCGGCCAAGTCTGTGACACCTTTCAATTCCCGTTGCAGTAATACCCAGTTTCTCAGAGAAAACTTCGTTCTTTATTTTTCTTTCAAGCTCCTCTGGTGTCTCCGTGTTAGGTTCATCCAGGCCATATATGATCAAATTATTTCTACGGCTTCTATTCTCCAAATCGTCAACCTTGGCCATAAGTGAGGATAACTGCGAGTCAAACCTTGTCACTGTAGTTTCCATGATTTTAACTTGGTTGGTTAATGTGTTCAAGTCAGTTACTTTCCGTTCTATCTCGTCAATTCGTGTATTCAATGCGGTAATTTTCTTTTCTATTTCGTTTTGGGTGACCACCACTTCTTGGAGACTGGCAGTAATTTTGCCCTGTCCGGCAAGTAGTTGCAGCAGAAGCTCGTTGTCAGGTCCTGGATTTGCTTCTACATCTCCGCAAACTAAGATATCTAACGGATGTGAAACAACACTGCTAACACGATTCAGCAGGCATCTCACACACAGTTGGCAGGGCAGCAGCACTAAAAAGCGGTCATCGCTCCGATAACAGTAAGATGGTATATAATCACTGACCTGTAGTACGAAGCAGAAATTTCCCAAGAGCCTCCTCGCCGAGAGAGGCCATGGTGGCAAGAAATGAGAAGGTCCGCCTTTTTTTATGAGAACAGACGGAGCATGTGCTGGCAGGACTTTTTGACAAGCAATTGTGCTCCATCATTTCTTGCAGAAACGAGTGAATGGCTGTCGCACGAACACATGAGCCCCCGAAGAAAGTTTTCCAATAAAATTTGAAGTGACGTACTTACTTTTGTCTTCATTGAGTCTTAGAACTAAAAAAAAAAACACTGTTTCGGCGTCGTTTTCATAAATAGCACCTCAGCTTTAGCTATTGCAAGCTTCGGGCAGTAAAGAGTATCAGCAGAAAGAGACGCGAGAGGATAGTAGGCTCACATGGCTAAAGTTGTTATACGCCATGACACAAGCTACACGTACAGCCTACTGGCCGTCCATGACAAGGTTGGAGTTCGCTCTTACCGGGAGGGCGACTTCTTGTTTATTTGTTACAATACCCTCAAGGCCCATCGGGTAATACAGAGGGGGAAGAACAGATAAGCATAATATGCGAAGCAAGCATAAAATCAGTACAAATATCCTCGCGGGTTACTTGCATTAAAATAAATTGTAACAGCTACAAGTTTGGGACATTAAGAAACCTGACGATGAAATGGGTGAATGGCTTACAAGAAAATGCACTAGATCTGGGAATAAGGCATCTAGCAATACATGT
>JAZHYW010020264.1:0-15814 GCA_037355805.1 Ixodes ricinus
ATGCCTTGACTAAGTCGGTCTTGGTGAATATCTGGCATCCCGCCAGATTTGTGGTGAAGTCCTGTATGTGAGGAAGTCGGTATAGGTCCGGCTGGGTGTTGGCGTTCATGGCACGATAATTGCCGCACGGTCTCTAGTCGGGGGGGGGGGTCCTTCTTGGGGACCATGTGAATTGGAGACGCCCAGTTGCTCGAAGATAGTGAAACGATGCCGAGTTCGAGCATGTGCTCGAACTCGCGACGAGCAATAGCTAGGCGTTCTCTGACAGCCGACGTGGACGAGCGAACACAAGGGCGGGTGGGGGCCGATGAGGTGACGTGGTGGGTGATGGTATGCTTCACCGGTGATTCTGCTGGTTTGTGGGCTTGTAATGTTCGGAAAATTCTCAAGAATTTTCTCATAATAAGATGAAGGTGAAAACGCTGGTAGTCCAGTTGCCGTAGCTGTGGAGAACACGCCGTTCACAGAAAGGCGCCGTAAATAGATGTCGACGATGAGTTGGAGTAAAAACTTAAAAAATCAGCTCTCAGGATAGCCTGTTTGATGTCGCCGACAGTGAACAACCACCGGAAAGTGCGGCGCAGTCCTGGGCTGACAAAAATATTTCCGGGAGAAGGGGAACAAGGGGCACAAAGGACAAACACAAATCTCCACACACAACTAAGTGACTAGTGCGCGACCAAAATAATTTTCCTGGTCCTGGTATCAAAGCAGGGACCTCTCCATTTCCAGTGGAGCGCCCTACCAACTGAGCTAACCAAAAGTTGGACATCAGTAGAGCAAACGGGTTTTATCAGCTGCGACCAGTCTAACACCAACAAGGGTGAACGGCTTGCATATTTAAGGTAATGATTAGAATGCAATTAATGACAAAGGTGCACGCGAGCTGGACTAGAATCACGAAAATAATCCCTGGAGAAGGGGATGATTTGTACCGTAGCCGGGTGTTTTGTACCGTCGCCGTGAGGAGGGCGTCGCCACTGAGGAACGTTGGATTGACCGGCATTATTCATGGCAGGAGGAGGACGGTAGGAGCTAGTAGGAGCCAGTTCGATGCCGGGCCATCAATGTAGGACCTGGAGACAAAGACGGCCAGCTCAGACAGCGGTAGGATTCGAACTGATCTTTATTTGCTCGTGCTGTTGAGCCATTGCAGCATTCTTCCTTGTCTTTAGATAGCGGCCTGAGGTGGCGATGAGGCTCGCAACACATCCAACCAAACCGACAGTTTTCATTTCTAAAGCCACCTATAGTAGAGGTTAAGATCGTACATTGTTCATAAATAAACATCGTTTTCCAGTATGCCTGCTTGTTAATCGGCTCGCTTTAATTTTTTCAATGTTCCAACCTAAAAAGTTGAGCCTTTTAATTAATATAGAAGAAGAAAAAAGTGTATGCTTTCGTTTTGGTAAACAGAAACATCCGGTATTAAAACTAAGACGTCCAGATACCCCAGAAGATACCAAACGGCATAATATGTGCCTAGGAGGCTGGCGCTCTAGCAAACTGGTTTACGACCTCGTCATCAGCTGCGCATGCCCTCAGATTCCGCGCGCCTCGTGAAAATAAGAAATCGACGATCAAGTGTCATTTTATTTAGCAGGATCCGCTTGTGGTGAGAAACAATACATAAATTCTGCGAATCTGGGCATCTATTCTGGGAATCCAATCGGTAGCCTCATTTTAATTAACGACATTGTCACTGTCGGTTAAGACAAAAACCGTGATTAGGTACAACCATTCTAGATCAGATTTGTCACGGACACTTGACAGAACATGATCACATTGAAGCATACTTAATGTAATTTAACCTAAAAGTAGAACGAAAAGGACGCGACTCGCTAATCTCTTCCCGGAAAGACGCCTTCGCCCCTTCGGTGCCTTGGGTTCGGTGACGACGCGTAGGCCTAGCAAGTTGTGACCTTCGTTGCCTGGTCGTGCCCGTTTCTTTTTCACACAGAATTGTGTTATGGCTGACACCTATCCATGTCCGGTTAGGGGCCAACAAGGGAAGTCGACAGGCCGACTGCCGGCGGAATGCTGACGCAGCGCTCGTCTCCTCACTGATTGGACACCAGTTTGAGCTGAACCTCCTCCTGAGTGCCTCCGTGTCACTCCCTGGGGAGAGGGGAGGGTTAACTTCATGCGTTTAGTTATACAGCGGCGCTCTGCTCCTAGAAACGAGCGGCATTTACATAAAAAGTGCGAAAAAAGACAACCCCCCCCCCCCCAAAAAAAAAAGAAGAAAAAGAAAATATTGTACAGAAAAACAGAGAAAAAAAAGTAGACTTTTTTGCCGCAACGGACTGAGGTATAGTTACGACTGTTTGGATTTATTTTGCCGGGGCTGGTGTCAGGGCTGTGCTTGGCGCTTCCGTGTTTAACATTTTTCTGTTTTCCGCACTTTCCGTCTACTGCGACTAACACTCCAACAAACAGGCTCTGTAAAAGTCGCAGTTACACTGCAACCGTACAAGATGGCACCCATAAGTAGGACATCCACGGAGCTCACGCGCTATTCCGTGCACGGCACAGGGCCGCTTCGCGTTATCCGCTTTGCACAATGTGTACACAGTTTCTCCAGATTAACGCACGAAACTCTGTGTTAACGCTGCCTTTGTCACGCTGGTATGGCAAAGGGGCGATTTTTTTGTTGTATCTTTGGTTGCTAGGACTCGAGCTAAATATATATATTTGGCTCTTTTACAGCGCAGCTCTTAGGCGCCCTTTCCGGCTCGAGTGGCGTCGCCATCGCCGTTGGCGTAACCGTGAGGTCACGTGACCCCCCTAAGTCACGTGACCTTTCGAGAGTCACGTGACCTCACGTTACGTAGTCACGTGGCCCCCTGACGTCGCGTGAGCCCCCTGAGCTCACAAGGGTCACGTGAGCTCACGGGGGCCACGTGGCCCCCGTGGGGCCACGTGGCCCCCGTGGCGGAGTAGCAGACAGGATGACGAGGTGAGAAGGAGGGAGGATACCTTCCCCTCAGTACCCTTCCATCCTCCTTCTCAAGAGCTGCGCTCTAATTCGGCGTTACAGGGAATTGTAAACGGCTTTCATTTTTTTAGCGTCACATTTAAAGTAGCAGCTGCTCAGTGGCAATTACTAGGGTCACCAGCACCCATGGCGGTGGCCCGCCCTAACCTCCGGCATCCTCCCCCTACACAAACACACACACACACACCCTCTTTAAGGGTATTCACACGAAGGAGAAGTCCGGCGGACGGATGTCATCACGTCAACAGCCCGCGATACTCCGTCCGGAGCGCTAGCAGTCACACGGACGGCGGGGAGTGGCGGGGAGCCGTGAGGGATATGAGTGTTACCAGACAAATTTAGCGGCTGTTTTCTCGACAACAACACGCGGTGTGCCGTTATGGCAGCAGCGCTGCTAGAAACGGGCGGCGACGACATTCTATTTGCTAAAAGAAGGTGCTGGGTGAAAGGTTGGATGCAGAAAAAGAACTTGGCATACAGAACCAGTTGTACGAAGAGCTTCTTGAAAGCGACACCGCCGAGTATCGAAGACTCCTTCGGGTGCGCCATGACGTCTTCGTCGAACTACTGGCCCACGTCCGTCCTCGAATACAATGAAGCAGGCAACAAACATGAGGCGTCCTGTGAGGCTCTGATAGTGTTTTTAATGTCACCAGACAGAAAGCGCATATATGCATTGAACAAAGACGTCACTCACCCACTGTGTACGGCTGAAATTGCGGGAACCACGCAATTAGTTATCCGGCAATCTTTTTCCCGACGCCCTGATGTTCGTCTTCGAGAAGAGATCGCTGCTTGTGTACCACAACGCCGGAAACTGCTCAACGAGGGAAATGAAAAATAACGTAGCGTCGTCATTTACCTTTGCCATTTCATGTGGGACTACAACAACAGGAACAACAGTAATGGCGCAGGCGATTCCTTCCGAAGTGCGCGAAAAGAGTGCGAAGGCCTCCGTGGCCAGACGAGGCCAGAGTATCGCCAAAAACAGTGAAAAACGAGTTTGACTCGCCCTCAAAAAGTTTCCATTCGCACTTCACTGGTTAAATATGCCCATCTATACAGCAGAGACATGAGATGCCATTTTAGCTTCCCTCTATCTAATCATCTATGCATTAAATCGGACTGAGGGAAAATGAAAAGCTTTCATATTCGAGTAAGAAGACATGCTGTCGGGGCCATGCCAAAGGGGGCGTAATGTTCCTCGTAGTTGGGGGGGTTCACTCGAAGTGGTGCGAAGTTATGTGATAAAAACAAAAAACTTCGTCTAGCACAAAAAAAAAACAAACTGTTCATCTTCGGGTTTTATAGGCTCCTGGCAGGTTATTTCAACGTGCACCACTTGAACGGGGGTAGCCCATGGCAAACGGCTCCAGGAGGCAGCAGAGATGGCGCACTTGACTTATACAAACGACCTCACCTGCCTTACGCGCGACGAGCTACACGAGAATCAGAGGGACTCTATCCTTGACCGGACCTGAGCGGAGTCGAGCCTGGTGATCAACTGGCGGTGCGAACCGGACCCTATGAGATCCGACCACTACCCATTTGGCTGCCGTTCCCGACAGGCAGCAGAGCCGGGCGGACACGCTCAACTCGGGTCGTCGACTTTGACGCCTTCCGGAAGGCAGTAGCAGTGTGGAAAGATGCAGTTCCCGTGACCGCGAAACTACAGAGGGTGGCTCAAGCGACAGTACGAGAGAGCTGATACTTCAGAACCTCGCACCGTTACCCAAGGTCTACCCACAGAGGCCAAGTGCTAATGCACGAAGCCTGCACTGGAGCTTCACTTACGGAGGTCGTACTCACCAGATGGCGTAACTACAAGCGGCAGGGATACCCTTTACCTGATTAAGCGCCGACGGACGAGGAACAGTCGGGGCACACCGGTAACTGCTCTGCTGACATCAGTCCCCAACGATCCAGCACCACCTCTTGGATTGCAAGCCAAAAGTATCGAGCACATCGATCCATGCTTGCGCAACCTTCAGGACTGGGTTAACCCGCAGAACGGTGGTCATACTAAAGAGACGCTCTGTTCATTTTGGGAATTTGTGCACTTGACTGGCGTCGACCACCGCATGTTAACACGTTCCTTCTTTTATTCTTCTTCTCCCACTGAGGACATAGCGCCATCTTTTTACAGAATAAAGGAAGTCAATCAATCAGTTGTTCATCTACTTTCCTGCAGAGCACCCAAAGAGAAGAGCACCGAATGATGAGGTCAAAAATATGTTTAGATAAAAAATGTCTACAATGCGACAAATCATAACATTTCACTTGGTACTGATGTCTTGAAGCATAAACATGACTTTGGGAGTCATTCACGCGACAAACATGTACTGTGTAACAGCACCGTAGACAACTAAATCTCACTGGCAGAGCTCTGTTTCGAACGTAAACAGTATTCTTACTGCCATCCACACACCTTTGACCACTCTCGCTACAAGCACAGGCAAATTATAGCATACTGGAAGGGCGTACCTAACTTCTACCGCGCTTTTTGGAACCATAATCAGGATTAATATCGACATTCACACAACTTTACGCCGCTCTGTCAGCAATGGGGTGCGACGGTACACTGTTTCGGTTGCCTTTAACTCGTTTGAATTGGTCGTAGCGGCCCGTCTGCAATGACGGTTACCCTGCCCAGCGTAGTTTTATTTTCCTGGGGAGGCCAGACCTTGAATGTTGCCGGGGGTGGGGGACCGGACAGTTCATTGAACTCTGTTTCATCGAATGCCGTTTTATCTAATGGTTTACTCAAAATAGCTTGCACAACCGAAATTTCCTATTTTTATCTTTATTTATGGGAATCTCGCAGGTAAGGAGAACGAATTGTTTTTTTCGTAGAAAACGACAAACCTTTGGCAGGAACTATCAGCGCTGCATCTTCAATTGTCCAGATTTAAATGGGTAGGTGGTCACGTCCTATTGTGTCGGGGTTCGCTCAGCATTCCCCTCGAAGGCTTGGAGAGGCCCAGATTAAATCCGGTGTCGTGTACATTTGCAAACTTGCGCCAGAACACGGGTAGGGATATTCGGATCATTGAAGAGCTCCATTTTGGCCACCTGCATGGCGCTGAGAATGCTGGCGCTCCTCCAACTGTCACTAGTTACAACACCACAGCGAATGCCAGGCATTGAGCGTACTGCTCATAACAGCAGTTTCGTTGTACGTGGCATCAGTTCGGCAGCTGATCAAGTTCAGTGTCCACGTTCTGGCCACCGTCTTGGTCCAGACTCCAGTACAGCCAGACAAATGTCACAAAGTGCCCTGCCAGCCTGACTTTGAGAGCGACCGCTTTGTGGTTTTACGTTTGCAGGTGTTTAGTACTAGGCTTAGTTAGAGGAACGGCATTGCTAACAAATGCTGCCGTTTGGACTTTAACGACAACATTTCTGAGCCCTTCAGAGTCTCCGTCCATTTTGCGTTTTTTTCTAACTGTCGGTGTTGTGTATGTAGTGCATCCCCTGTGCTTCAAATCAGTTTGGCAATCTAAAACCCGGGACGGAGCCAACAAAAGGGGGACAGAGATAACACGTCTTGACTAAAACTCAAGCACGTCTCAAATACAGAGCTGTGTTTCACCCCCTTTTGTTGTGTCATTCTCGGGTTTAGTATGTCGAATAACAACCAGCTTGCCTGCCTAATGATCTCTTAAACTCAAAGCAGTGCTGTTTTGTAACAATAACAGGGCTTCTATTGTCGTTCACACGACTGACAAGCGCAATGAGAACAAGCATGTTTGAAAGAGCTGTGGACACCCCTGTCTCACTCCCCAAGATTCGCGAAATTAGAAATTTGGAAAGTAACATTTTGCACTCTGTTTGTGTACCTCGTTTTTCTGTCCTCCGTTTTATTGACGCTGTTAATATTTTATAACCTTCACGGGAGAATCTTAAAAAACATAAATTCCTTCATGTCTTTAACGACATCGGGGAAATGTTTGTACCATACATATCATTGGCTTTATCATTGCTACTTGTATGTGACAGCTCATTAATCCGACCAAAGATTTATCCGAAGGTATTGCGTACCGTATGACTGATCGCGACCAAAACTTTGCAAGGGTGCCACGATTCACACATTAATCACTAATACTGCTGGGAAGACGTCGTTCCAGTAGGCAGCCCCCATTTATTAATCCAATGTAGCGCCACCAAAGGTGCGGAAGACGTCTGGTGAAGCAACTCGGTGCTGGTCGTGGGGCTGGATGCGCTGGCAGTTCGCTCATGCCCATCTCTCGCAGCGTACCTACTTCTCTCATCCGTGATCGATGATCGCAGCAGTTTTCACCTCACCCCACGGTGTTCACAGCGAAGGAAAGCGGCGATACCGGCAGTATGTCAAGACGCAACGTGAGGCTGCAGAGGCTAAAGAAATTCAGCGAGGAGGGAAAATAAAGCAGACAAAGTCCGGCGCAGCGTACCAGCGTTGCTAAACCTTGCGCCCGCCTCGAACTTTCGATGTCGATATCATCGTTGGATGCTCACGTCGTTGCCCAGAAACTACTGCGGACGACAGCCAATAGCGTTAACACTTTGCGGCGCAAACTCGGGTACGTAAAATAACATAGCAAAGAGCAGGATAATCGCTGCGAGAAGTTAGCGTCTGGTTGGTAGGTCGACACTGCCATGTTGAAAATATTCGTTCCAAGAAAAACGAGATTGGCTTGTAAAATCTTGACGTCACATACTTCTGGACCCGATTGACTGGCGTAGGAATACCCGTCCCTTTGTGGGGGATTTGCCGGTTCTTAGAGCGCGTCTCTTAGGCGCCCGTTTGTGGGTTGTGTGGCGTCGGCGTCGGCTCAACCGCGCATTGCATTATGGGACGTGTGACGTCACGAGGGTTACTCTCATGAGGGTAACCCTTTGAGGGTTACCCTTGTGCGTGTAACCACCATGAGGGTTACCCTCGGGAGGATTACCCTCGTGAAGGTAACCCCCGGGACGGTTACCCTCGAGTGGATACCCCTGGTGAGGTCCACGAGGCTAACGTCAGGACGTTACCCTCTTGACTCCACACGTGACGTCACGTGTGACGTCATTATAAAAAACACGTGACGTGTGACGCTGGTGACGTCACGTGACGTCAAACGCATCTAACATTGCCAATATTCCGCTAAATTTAGCGGGGAACCCTACTGAAAAAATCATATGAATATATATAAGAACTGATATGAAATATCCGAAAACTGATATGAAAGACCCAAAAACTGATATGCGATATGTGAAACTGATATGAAATAACCAAAAACTGATATGTGGCATATAAGAACTGATATGAAATCAGGGTGTCGAACCGGAACCGAACCGAACCGAAAACCGGAACAGAACCGTTATTTTTAGCCGAACCGGAACTGAACCGAACCGAAATCTTCGCCGCCATCTTGGAACTGAACCGGAACGGAACCGAAAAAAATATAACGGTAACCGGTTCAAAACGGTTCAAGGTATTTTTTTTCTTTTTTGTTAGTATCCCAAATGAACATAGGGGAATAAAAAATTGGCTGCTGTATTTCTATCTATTGATCAAATCGACATATACAGAATTGCAATGTATGGTAAATTGCGGGTTTTCATGGCGCTTTTGTATTGGTACTATGATTAACCATGTGTCACGTTGTCACGTGACGTCATGGTGTCAATACATGTATTCAAAAATGTCACGTGACCCCGTGACGTCACGTGACTCACTGCGTCAACTCAATTTAATTTGAGGAAGTCACCAGATGTATTAACCTTGTTGACAGCGTGACGTAACATGACATCACAATTTTGCACCGAGAGTCACGTGACACCGTGACGTAAGCGATTCTCATAACCCCGAGTCGAGTGCTCGGGTTCATGACAATCAGCATCGCCAAACATTCGAATAACGGCTCATGTCCAATTAAATATGATAATAGCCCAACTCTGACAATATCTGAAGCTCAGCCCAAGCTTTTGCTTTCCAAACCCTAGCCGCCTAGGGCATGACTATGATGAACACTGACGGTATATAATTAGCGTCAGATCACGTGGCCGCTTGTTCAAATTGCGAGTTGAGGAGGGGATCGACAGCTGTCTCTTTCCTTTATTTTTTCTGCATCTGCTATTGCGTGGAGGGGAAAACTAATGGATGTTTTCGCAAGCTATCAACGTCAGGGGTTACTTCTTAACAGTATTTGTTGAAAGTACAAAAAATGTTGCAAGACCAGTTTTCCATCATTGAGGCACCCAAACATTTTTTCGTTGTTGCTGAACTGCATCCGAAAGATGTCCCCGATAATAGAAGTATTGAAATGACTAAATGCGACTTATTGATATGACGTTACATAGAACTACATGTGTGTATGGAAGGAATACCTGAAAAGAAAAGAGATTTTAGTGACCTCAGAGGGACAGCTGAACGTTGTGCAGTCACTGTAAGTCTCACACGAGCGTCGTTCTCAAGTTATTGCCCAAGTTTCGACCCCCTGTGTATTTTGCTTAAAGAAGCTATAAAAAGATTTCTATACATCACTAAATTCTACTCAGGATCACTCCCTGACGTTAATAACTGATTGAACTTGGCTTTGCTCATTTTTCTAAGCAATGGCAGTCGCCAAAAAATTAGAGAAATATGAGCATCGTTCATTCCCTCAACTCGGAGCCAGAAGCGGCCACGTGGCCTGGTGCCTATCTTATGCCGCCAACGTTAATCATACCCTCGCGCTGGGGTTGGAAAGAAAGAAACGGGTGCTGAGCTCCAGGCATTGTTAGACTTTGGCTATTCTCATCACCGCAGTGGTTGGACACGAGCCACTACCCGAGTGTCCGCCGAGGCATTGATTGTTACGAGCAGATGCACAGTGCTCACGTAGTTCTTCTGTTCAATCCATGAGCCGCGCTCGACTGTCGTCAGGCGGGTGGTTTTGATCCCACAATTACGACGTCAATCTTTACGAAGGCAAGACTAAAATAAATAGTCTCATTTTATCCTCGCAATTTCAACACGACAAAGAAGCTTCTGAATTAGTGGCGGCCTGTGCAAGTATACTTGGGCCAGACTAGGACCAGTACGCCTCAAAAAATCATGAACATTCCAACCCGATATCGTTTTATGACCCCTTTAAACTTCACGGGGTGCAACATGAAAGCAATGAAGGGTTGCTGTTAATAAGTGACAAATAAAATTGTCGAATTAGCACACACAAACGAAGGAGGCAATTCCTCATGAATACTTTAAGCCTTTCTGCTCTGGTGAAGAAGGAAGACCAGTGAAGCTGTACTGTGGTGGGAATGAATGTGGGACAGCTACCGCCACTCATAGATGGCGGTAGCTGTCCAGAGTTAAGTGTGATCATTTGTTTACTGATGGACACGAAACTGGGAAAAACTAGTCCCTTAACAGCTCCGCTGTAGAAAAAAAAAAAGTGTGTGTGCGTGTGTGTGTGGGAGGGGGAGGGGGGAGTTAGTTTTAAGAACATATTGTGTTGTAAAGGTTCCTATTCCCGCATCGTTGGCACAGACCAAAAAGCGTGGCCCCGGAAACTACTTTGTTAGCAAAAACGCTGTTGCCATAAAGCACGTTTATGTCGTGCTAGACGCTCGCGCCGTTCCTCACGACGATGCACTAAGAATAATGATACGTTCCTTTCAAATACTTGGCTTTCACTGAGCATGAGCCTCCTGTAGCGTGCATTTTGCACCATCGAATTCGATTTTCTCAGCAAGAAGAAATCACAATCACCACCAGCCTATAGTGTGATGACGTCACGTGCATACCATGTTAAACATGTCAGTTTTCTGGTGAAACGTGATGTTCGCAACACTAGCATTAGATGTCCTAATTGTCAAGTTGTGCAGTATTTATAGCAGTCTCGCGATGCTATATGGCAGCCTAGAGAAATGTTAGGGCGCTTGACTATTCAAGCATAGTGTGGTAAAGTGAGGGCCCAAAACAAGCACAGGTAAAACCGAATATAACATTAGCCTCCTGAGGAAGTATTTCGCGAAGTTTCGAGCTCATGCAAGCTGATGAAATGCGATTTATACTAAGACTTCAAAAATCTTTCTCTGTCCTTCGTGCTATTTATGTAAAATTATCAATTTCATTGCGTGCATCTTTACGCATCTCTTTTTGCAGTAAGCCGTTCTGTAAGGATTATTTAGAAAAATAACATTAACTATTTCTCTTTCTTGAACATTTCGTGTATTTGACTTCCAATCTATCACGTGAGCACAGAGTCCTTTTTGGCGTACCCTGCAACCCGATGTTTCATACTGACCATCAGCAAACAGAAAAACACTCTTTTTGCAGACTCTACAGCTCGCTTAGTTTTGAGTATCGTCCTTCCGCGTCGGTCTGAAGCGGTTATGCGAACTTTATTAAGTAAAACTTGTTGTTCATTATAAGAATGTATTTAATTACTAACTGAATATTTGATACATAAAAGGGCTGGCCACCCTAAAGGAATGCCCCCAAATATTTGAAAGGTGTTCTGCCAATCTTTTCCGGCGTTTTTATCCTCGACAGGCACGTTGTAAGTGAAATGGGACAGCCTTACGCACATTTCTGATTTTGAAGCTAATTTAAATAACTATGTGTTTCTCACAATAAAAACTTTTCAAACACATAGAAGTCTGCTATTGCCTCTTTTATGTGGTGAACATTACTTTTATGTGTGTGTGGGCTGGACAAAAACAAAGTAAACAGGGGCGCGCGGCGGGACTATGACGATTACCCACGCAAACCATCAAGTGTCCAGTTATAGCTGCCATGTAGAGTAGAACGTGAAATACTACTTCGTTTTATTTAACAAAAAAGAATCTTGGAGGACGCTTAAGCTTCGTCTTTAAAAGTGGAACGCGATAGCATTAACGGGCCTCGTTTGTATCGCATTCTCATTTGCGGCGCGTGCCTCGCGTGGCCTAGTCCAAAGCGTCTGACTCGCAACCGAAGGGTCAGGGGTTCGAATCCTGCCTAAAATTCTTATTTTTGTTTTCTTAAGGCAAAAGTTACTTTAAAAGTGAGATTATTTGAGACATACGGCGACCTTTAATTCGCATTACATGTCATGTTTTAATCACTCTAATTCCATGCGTGATGTCACGTTTCACGTGGGCATTGTGGGTTGCTTGAAATTATTGCTCGAGGGCATGTAGCTCTGACGTCATGACCCTATCGACCAATCAGGATTTTATAGTCAAGCCACCGACACCGCCTTTTCTGCGACATGAGCTCCCTAACGCAATCGTGTTAAAATAATCAATTAGCAAGGGAGATACTCTTTCGCAAATTGAATTGACCGGCTTCTTGTCGAGAACAAACCTCAAACAGGCAGGCTGTGCTAGCTTATCCTGTATAATAAAATGTTCACTTGGGCAAGCGCTATTTTGGGCCAGATTCGATCTGAGTGCGAAAGTGTATAGATTAGAGTGAACAGTTACGATTACTCCTTGCTGCATGATTAGTTACATGCATGCGGTGCTGATGTAAACAATGCTTGGTTAAAACAACAACTAAAACTTTCGTGACATTTTAAAATTTCATTGCTTTTAGCTCAGTTGTGTCGTCATTTCATGATATATATGGCCACGAGGGGCTTAATTCATGATTCTATGCTATGTAATTCATTCCTTAGTTCAAGGACACAATCACAGTTTCAATTTTAATACTGCGACACAAGGTTGTACCAATCACGGGTATTTTAGGTGACCTACCACACTTCACGAAAACATTTTATAAACTGTAAATAGATCAGCTTGAACTTTAGAAGTTTACTTAAACACTAAGAAAGGACAAGAAAATACAGTATAGTTCTAAATTTAAAGCTGATTTATTTACAGGTACGTACCAACAAGCTCAACTCTTACTGCATCATACTTAAACATTTTGATTCAAGTAAAATATATGTGACTGCATGGTAAACAACGGGATGTTGAGTCGCACGATACACGGCGTTATGTACGTTAATGTCGATATTCTTCTACTCTTGCGTCGAAATTAAATAACTGAATTTCATATTTTGGTACCTAAAAACAAAAGTAAATTGCACGGACGATCGAAGAAACTATATGAGTTAATCGTTTCACGGCATAAATAGTGTATATTGGCAAAACAAAGCGAAAAATATATTCTCAATTTAGCGGTTCAAACCGGTTCGAACCGGTTCGAACCGGTTTGAACCGTTATTTTTGCTCCCGGAACTGAACCGGAACCGAACCGAAAGCCGTGAACCCGAACCGGAACCGAACCGATAAACTTTTCGGTTCGACACTCTGTATGAAATATCCAAAAACTGATATGCGACATATGAAACTGGAATGGAATAACCAAAAGCTGATATACGATATATGAAACTGCTATGAAATAACCAAAACTGATATGTGGTGCATATAAGAACTGATATGCAACATATGCCAACTGGTATGAATCTGTCCAATAAACATATAAAAAATAATTTCATATAATGTTTTTCAGTATACGACTTGCCGCAGTGGAGCGGCTTGATTTACTGGCTTTCAAATAATTACGTCATGAGCGTTTACTTTTTATTAAGAGATTCATCCCCTGAGCCGTTCAAAATACTCTCAGAGATATGACATTACTGAAAAGAATCCAACATGCTGAGAATATTATTTATTGCTTAGGTGGTCACCGAAAAACTCCGTACTTACAAAACGACCTGTATAAAAGGCGGAAACGCAGAGCTCAGAAGTAGTTATTGGGTGTGCTGTTGTATTCATGTTTGTTGTGCCGTGTATGTGTATATGCGCTCAATGTATATATTCAGCTGATGCTAGTGATATACATAATGAATCTAGATAGTGGCGTGAGTAAATTAAAATATTTTTGTAGCACATGAATGGGCGTGGTACCTAGCGCCACCTAGCCTAGTGTCACTGATATGCGGCATATGAAACTGATATGAAATAATAGGTTCTGATATGAAAAAGGTGTCCAATAAACATATCAGAAAAAAATTCATATAATTTTTTTTCAGTAGGGAAGGAGGAGGTGCATACCCTCTTCCTCACCGTACCCTCACCTTCTCCTTCTCAAGAGCTGCGCTCCAATTCGCCGTTACAGAGAATTGTAAACGTCTTTCATTTTTTCTTAACCTGTCACCGACTATAGAGGTGGGTGAGGATGAGGTGTTCACTTGATTGGGTGAGGGCGCACTTGCAGAGAAGGGCGCCGTGAACGTAGGCTTTTAGCTGCGCTGAATCTCAGTGATGAACAGCGTGAGAAAAGGTCTTAGACAAATGAGCTTGAGCACTAAAGAGCAATCCCACATTAGACGGACGTCAACATGCTTTGCTCTAAAGTATAGCCGCTGAGCGAATAAGTCAGAAAGTTTCACGTTTACAACCCAACTGCCAAGCAATTTGCCCTCCATTTTAATTAGTGAGCCTCCGCGCATCCGTACACCTTCTCCCCTGGTGTTGCTTCCCGCTGTCGCTCTTATCGAGACGTAACCGCCCCGCCCGACCGAAATGCTCAGCACCTATCTTTTCCAGATATTCTATTTTTACTTTTTTTTCGAAATTATTTTTCGAGTATCAGTAGGATATGGCACAAAAAGCAATACAAATCATTGCAACGCCATGATGTCACTGCTCTGCCTGGCGAAGGCACGTTGGGTTGACCTTCGTTTGTAATCAGCGTGCAACTCCCCAGATGGCGCTCGTTACTCGAAAAAAAGTCATAATATTACAAAATCGCAGATTTTAACTACCGTTTCTTCTGGATTCTAGTCTGCGGATTACATATCGTCTAAAAGTTACGCGATGCCCACTATCTGCTCGTTCAGAATATGACAGGTTTTGTTTCTTCAAGATCGTTGTTTGACGAGACTGGATGGAGTTTGTGAGTGAAAAATCATCTTAATGCTGCTTTCGGCATTATACAGGATTTATAGTGCGTTAATAAAGCTGGAATCTCTGAAGGTGTGTCATACGCTGTGCAAAGCTCGGACAGAGGTTCGAACAGGGTACGAACTTTGCACTGGGTGCGGGCTACCTAGAAAAAAACATTGTTGTCGAAATTTGCCACCGGCACTACTTAGACCTTTCCAGCGGCAGTCTCTGAACGAAGCAGACCGGGCCAAAAATGCTGAGTCACTGGGCTGTGGACATGCGCAGCGTCCGATATATCGCACAGCAGATCAACAGCGCATGCTTGAAGGCGTTCCACAGCCCGGCAGACAAAGATGGCAGCGCGCAGGCGGCGATTTCTGCAAAGGTCTATACATGGCGTTCCCTTTATAGTGCCGGGAAAATTCGGTATGCTGAGTTTCTCACCAGTGGTTTATCCGTTATTGTTAATTAATTATTGCAATCCTTTTTTTGCAGGGAGGCGGCTAAGGCCAACGCCGATATGAAGACCGCTGAGGGATCGAAGAAGATACGGACATTATGGAATGCTGGAATTCGTCATTATGGGGTGCAGAGGTCGAGATGTCTACGGATTTAATGGCCGGGGGGATAATGATATTATCCAAGTATTCGATCTTATGAAGGTATGTTATTTACAATATCCCTAAAAGCTTGAGCAAGAAATAAAGTAAAGTATTTTTATCTTTATTTATTTGTTCAATATCCTGCGCCTGCTCTGTATTTTTGTACTTGAATCTAGCGAAGCAGAAATGAGTCCAATGCCCTGGTCGTTTTAAACTTCTAAGCTATGTTAGTTTTTTATATTTTTATATTTGTAGACGTTTTTAATTTAAAAGCCAGCAGTTTGGAGGATAGATGTCTGTTCACACTGATGATAATCCTACGCATGGTAAGCTTGAAAAGAAAAAACGCTTTCATACACATATTAACGCAACTATTCAATAC